>JAMWET010002641.1:357500-420146 GCA_024036415.1 Prochilodus magdalenae
TCACCGGTCCATTGGTCCACCTAAACATGTCACTGACCGGTGCCTGCTATGTTTCACTGACTGGTAACCACGTGTAACCCTTCATGGACCTCATGTAGCACCACAAGGATAGGATATTCCATCAGGGCCATGCCCCGGGCCCAAGTTATCCAGAACTGTTTCGAGGAGCATTCTGGAGGGTCCAGGCGAACGGTGTGTGAGGCATACCGCTATCATGTCCCGGGCAATGTAAATACGAGATAATGCATAAAGCTATAGAGCACTCCTCACTTATAGAGCTTTCGCATGTGTAGTGCAGCTCTCCCTCTCTCTGCTGTCGGCCAGGACATGGTGGATGCCCGTCTCGGTTCAGATTCAGGGGTTTGGCAAGCCAGTGTGCAGTGTGGAGTCCAGTTACAGTGCCAAACCAGGGCTTTTTATATTCTACACCCGGTGTGGCGTCCAGAGTCCAGTCACCCTCCAGCAAGTTAGACATTCACACGTCTAGTTCCGAACGTATCAGCTCGACTGCTCTTGCCTTTTCCACACTTTCTCCTCTCTTAGAAACTCGCTCCAACACTTGCTGTATTCAACAACAACAACAACAACACAGCGCATGCCATCTCGAGGTTCTCACCCCGTGATGTAAGCTCTGCATCAGCTGCAGATGGTAATGAATGTCCTTTTTTTTGGGGGGGCATCCGGAAAATATTACAGTGGAGCATGGCTTCGTTCTGATGTTTCCATGCCTGTGTCGCTGTTTACCTCCTGTTCTGCTTGAACAGTCTGGTATAGCTCTTTATCCAAGCCACTAATCTTCCAGTTGATGTTTATCACGGAGGTTTAGTCCAAGTTTCAGCATCTTGTCTTTATCATCCTCCCTCACTTGCGTTTCATGTTTTGTGCTTCGCGAAATGGCAACAGGCCTAAAACCGTACGAGGTTTCATCGTAAATAAATGGAGGGACTCAGGCAAGGCCATGCTTTTCCTTTTACAGTGTCCAGTAGGTAAGATATATATAGGGTCAGCCTGTCCTGAGCTCAAGGTCGCTCAAAGTACACGAGCCATGTAGCTGAGTTAGAGATCCCCAAGGTAAAATACTCCACCAGTAAAAATAGAAGTTCCTCCCTTTAGACCTCCACTGGAGTAACAGTACTAAAGTATGTACCTTCAGATGTACTTAAGTATGGAGAGTAACAGTACTAAAGTATGTACCTTCAGATGTACTTAAGTATAGAGAGTACCAGTACTAAAGTATGTACCTTCAGATGTACTTAAGTATGGAGAGTACCAGTACTAAAGTATGTACCCTCAGATGTACTTAAGTATAGAGAGTACCAGTACTAAAGTATGTACCTTCAGATGTACTTAAGTATGGAGGGTACCAGTACTAAAGTATGTTCCTTCAGATGTACTTAAGTATGGAGAGCACCAGTACTAAAGTATGTACCTTCAGATGTTCTTAAGTATGGAGAGTACCAGTACTAAAGTATGTACCTTCAGATGTACTTAAGTATGGAGAGTAACAGTACTAAAGTATGTACCTTCAGATGTACTTAAGTATGGAGAGTAACAGTACAAAAGTATGTACCTTCAGATGTACTTAAGTATGGAGAGTACCAGTACTAAAGTATGTACCTTCAGATGTACTTAAGTATGGAGAGTACCAGGACTAAAGTATGTACCTCCAGATGTACTTAAGTATGGAGAGTACCAGTACTAAAGTATGTACCTTCAGATGTACTTAAGTATTGAGAGTACCAGTACTAAAGTATGTACCTTCAGATGTACTTAAGTATGGAGAGTACCAGTACTAAAGTATGTACCTTCAGATGTACTTAAGTATGGAGAGTAACAGTACTAAAGTATTTACCTTCAGATGTACTTAAGTATGGAGAATATCAGTACTAAAGTATGTATCTTCAGATGTACTTAAGTATGGAGAGTACCAGTACTAAAGTATGTACCTTCAGATGTACTTAAGTATGGAGGGTACCAGTACTAAAGTATGTACCTTCAGATGTACTTAAGTATGGAGAGTACCAGTACTAAAGTATGTACCTTCAGATGTACTTAAGTATGGAGAGTACCAGTACTAAAGTATGTACCTTCAGATGTACTTAAGTATGGAGAGTAACAGGAGCATGGTTTATTACGGCTCTAATGTTCTATTATCATTTCTGGAACAGGACTCTTCATCAGCTCAGTGTAGGTGAAGAGACTCTAGTGTCTCTCAGTCCACCAGTCTTTAATAGAAGCTCATTCATTAGTCTGACACTTGTTAAGGTGGACTGCATAATTCCATGAGAGCTATTTCATAGTTTGATGTCTAGGACTGGACAGGTTTGTAGATGTAGGCCACATCAGCATTTAGCCACTCCTGGATCAATGAATTATGCAGTCAGTCCAGATGTGGTGGAGGCCTTCCCTGGCACAGTTCCGAGGAGAATTCCCTGTAGACTGGGATTGTATCCACTGCTGGTAGACCCGTATGACCGTACGCTTCCATACACCTGCAGATTCAGCTACTTCCTTCACACTATGGTCTTTGGCCACGCCCACATGCAGTCCCTCCTTTTAGCCAATCATTAACATCTGCTCTGGAGCCATTTTCCACACATGGAACGAGACATACTGTAGCGCCTCTTCCCAATCTATGGATCCCGTCACTCACACCCCACAGGGATTTATAGCCCCATCGTCCTTGTGCAGCGCCATCTGCAGGAGCCTGAAGTTACTACCACCTTAAACAAGCAAGTTACTTACATTTACTGAATATAAGATAATATAAGCATGGTATAGTTTTATCCACTGCCTATTAGAAAGTGCTCTGTAACAGCGAGAGAGGTGCCTCGTCAACGTGAGCTCCGGGTGCCGGGGCAGCCTCCTTCATGCCCTAGCATGCGTTTGCACGCGGAGTCGGCCGCAGCGGTCTGCTACCAATTAAACTGCACCAGGGATGGAGCCCAACTGAAAGGGTAGAAAGCCAGGGCGGAGCGCAGGTTGTAATTTACAGCTGAGATGGTGTGCGACAATCCGGTTAAGCGCCGCATGCCGTCTTTCCACCTAAAAATAACAACAGGCCGTGCCTTCGCCGAAATCCGTCCCTGCTTATCCATGCTCAGAAAAAAAATTTGTCAATACATCTAAATATATCCGCCTGACCGTACTCCCAGCCGAAACTGCCTTCACAAGTCAGGAGCTGCGGACGCAGTTCAGGTAAGGAAGCTAATTAGCAGCCCTGGCGTCGAACAGCCTTGTAAACCACAGCAGCGAGAGGACTCCAACGGGTAGAAGACGGAGCGCAAGATGTTTCGTGTCTAGACATAACACTTGAAACCAGACAAAACATTTCTACGGATCGTCCTGAGCTCGTCTCCGTGTGTGGAAGCTTGATATCTACCATCAGAAACCAAATGATAGACATCTCTGAAGTTATTTGGCAAATTCATATCCGCCTTTTTTTCAAAGTCCACTTTCCCTGCCAAGCACTGAATCACAAAATGGACATTTTGGCCCTGAGCTCGGTTTCCTGGCCTCAGCTTGGATCACTGCAGTCCGGCATTTTGGCAGGAGCGGGAGCTGATTGACTGGCGTTTCCGCTGACCCGCCTTGTTCAAAGCTTCTGGTTCTCCATCAGGGAGGCCTCAACACTTTTGGAGCTTCGGTGGAAGCACTTCTACTGCTACTAAGCATCTCATCTCACACACCCCCCACCCTCCCCCATGCAAGGGGAACGTCAGTACGGGGATGGTGGAGGAGAGCCACTCCAGAGAGAACTGGCCTGCATCGGGTCAGTGATGTGATAGGAGACGTGTCGCAGGCTGATGCAACGGGAATCGGCGAGGCTGACTGTCTGACCGGCACGGCGGTATTCACCGAGAGAGCGAGTTTCCATGACGTGCCCTTGATTCATAAGGTCATAACACATGAATCACATCAAAAATATTGTCGGCCTACGGGCCTTTTGTGCAGCAAAGATGCAAACAAAGAAAACCTCCTTGGAGATTAATCTTTTGTTGTTCTTACATTGTTAGTGTTACACTGGTCAGACAAAACCATGGAATCCACTCTGACTGTCAATATTTATCCAGCACACCGTCCCAGGGTCGGCCGGCTAAACAAAGGGGAGATCTGACGGGAGTGGGCTTTTGAAGGGGTCTGAAGGGGTGTGGCGGGATTTCCACATCCGCCCGACAGCATACCTCTCACAGCTGTCTGATGGACGTCTCGTTACATTTGCTGCACAGTTAAGTATGTAAACTGTAGAGATTGCGGTTATCAGTGGCGTTGACAAACGCACGGTGGGACTGTATATGAAGTAACTGGAACAAGCCGAGGAATTCTTTCCATAGTGCTTTCCATAGTGCTTTCAACTGATACCGCGTCCGTGTTCATAAACAGAACATCGGATTTCATGAAAACTTATCGCTGTGCATACGGTCTGAGTTTGCGATAATAAAAACCATCACTGATTTCATTCTTTTCGTCTTTTTGCCATGTTTTTAGCCTTATTTGGAGATACCCACTCAAACCTGTCAACGAAGAATGTGCACTCATCGGCAAATGAAGAGTTGCACCCAGGAGGAGTCAACAGACAGGAACGATACTTGGTGGGTGGGTTTGACATCATAAGACATCTGAATGATGTGACGTCGGCAAGGGCGGGTCTTATCTCTGTACCTGACTCACCCAACAGCCACCATTACAGACCTCCAGCCAGCAGTGGTGTCCTCCATCAGGACTACATGCACACAGACCACAGGGTCATCTTCAGTGACGAGTCCCGCTTTAGTCTTGGTGGAGACGCCCAACGAACCCGTGTGTGGAGGCACCATGGTCAGCACCGAGATGAACGGTCTGTTGTCACACGTCCAGAAGACCGGGTGTCCTTCCACCTCCACCCCTACCGCACCATCTGCAGGAACTGTGTGAGGATGTTCAAGCTGCATGGGATGGATTATCACAGGACACCATTAGGAACCTCTACAGCTCCATACCGAGACGTCTGGCGTGTTGGATTAGCAAGCATGGCGGCCCGACGCCATACTGAGAGACAGACTTCTGTATGTGTAGCTCAATAAATATTGATCATATCAGTCTAAATTTATCAGTTATTGATCATGGTCACCTTTATCTTTCTTCCTAACAGACCTGCACTCCCACACCTCCTTCTGGGTGCGGCTGATCTTTTAATGATGAGTGTATTTGGATGGTAAACTTGGCCTTGGTTGTGCTCATTCATGCAATGCTATAGAAAAACCATTTGAATTTAAATACCCTTGTGTGTAAATGAGATGTGTGTGGAGAACCTTATATAGGTTTAAAGAACCTTCATGTGGTGTAGAAGTTTTCTACCAGTTTCAGGGTTCTTTCGAGCAGTTTGCATTGCATGGAGGTTCTTTAAACTTTTTGAATTCAGCATTTTTGTAATACCTACTGCATTAATATGGACGTTATATGGAAGGTATTGGCTCTTACTGCTATTTCTCTCCTCAGTTTTAGCCCCCTACCCACTTGGTTAACCCCCCAGCCCCCGTCCCCCAATACTATCTAAGGCCTGGGAAAGTGAAGTCTAGCATGAACCTCCAAGAACCCAGCTACTTCATCTCTTTGAACGGCCAGCTAGTGCACTGGAATTGGCCGATATGCTAACTGCCAATGCCTTGACATAAACTAACATCACGCCGAGTCATCGTAGAGAGGGAGGGCTATCATGCCCACCCAGAGAGAGCGAGACCAGTTCTGGTTTCTTGGACTCCCAGCCACAGATGACTGTGGCATCTCCAGGGATCAAACTCGCCATCTCCCAATGATGGTTCCAACACTCAGAAGGCCTGGCTGCTTTTTGAGTAAGCCACAACACAGGGCAGCCAATCGGAAAGCAGGTCATGGCCTAAAGAGAGGGTAAACAAAATACCTAACGCCACACCGAGGCCATAAAAACATAAAACAGAGGAAACATATATGAGATCGTGAGCACTGGTCAGCCTGATATACGCAGTTAAGGTCCAATAAATCCATCACCTCGGCCCAGCCCTGTGGTATCCCCACCTGTGGAAAAGGGGTTGGACCTTTTTGCTGAGGCTCAGATCAGAGGAGATGCTTTTTATGGCTGCACTACTGGAAGGAAACCACAGACGAGGTATGAAAAGGCTCAGAAGACAGGCAGAGGAGCGAGCATCTGGAGCTTGTGCGGCAGGGAAGCGTTTGCGGGCATCTCTTTCCTCCTACAGCAAGAAAACAGAATCCAGGTTATTAATATCAGACTGACTCTGTGTGTGTGTGTATGAGGGAAGTCATGGGCGGTGAAGGCATTTCCGACACTGCGGTTGTTCTGGGGTGGTTCCCATGATGATTTGCCGCACTGCTGGGGTTATGGGAGGGCGTCATGGTCAGTTTTCCGCTCTGGACACAGCGCAGGTCAGCGAGGCAGGAAGAGGGGACCGGTCAATGGCCGCAACACTCTGACTTCCTATTGAACCGAGCATATTTTGGTCGCTCCTCCAACTGCAGCAGATCGTGTGGGCACAGGATGCTAAATGGAAACACGGCGCGGCCTGCTGCGGTGTGGGATTTCTAAGCAGGGTGTATTGTTTGGTTTTGCCTGCGCGCTGTGGTCATCGACTTCAGCGGGCCGATTGTCAGGCAATGAAAACACATCAAAGTTAATGAGAGAGCGTTTGAGAAGATCACAAGATCCTAGAGTGTGTGTGTGTGTGTGTGTGTGTGCGTGTGCGTGTGCGTGTGCGTGTGTAAACAGGCTTGCGTATACGTGTACGCATGCACGTGTGAGCGTTTGTTACCCACCCATGTTTATCTGAAATTAGACGCTGGTGCGGTCAGGGTCAGAGCAGCGATTTTCTATTGAGTTGGTCTGGCGTCGGCAGGCAATGGAAACCCAAGTGAGCTCTCGGCACAGGCCGGCCTGACGAGCTCAAATATCAGCAGACGGCAACAGCCTGCAAGCTAGCAGGAGCACAATATTTTGACTTCTCATACGGCAGTAGTGACTGAAACCGGCTGTTGTCATTGACCTACACCCAGTGGTCACTTTATGACGCTGAGCTGCCTTACAGTCTGACCATATACAGTAGTGATTCAACTGCTGGCCAAAAGACACATATACCCCTGTAAAAAGAACAGCTGCACAAACAGCTGCACCCAGAAGGAACCAACCAACGAGAATGAAACATCGTGAGACATGCCAATGATCAAGTTCAACACTTAGCTGACCTAAACAGGGGCGGGTCTTCTCTCTGTACCTGACTGACCCAACAGCCACCGTTACAGACCTCCAGCCAGCAGTGGTGTCCTCCATGAGTCCTCCTGTTAGTGCAGCACCATCGGCAGACGGCTGCACCACGCAGGACTACATGCACACAGACCGTTACCACGACTGTCCTTAACACCACGTCACCGTCACCAAAGACTGCAGTGGTGTCGTACCAGACTGTCATGGAGGGACTCGGGTCAGCGGGTCATCTTCAGTGACGAGTCCCGCTTTAGTCTTGGTGGAGACGCCCAACGAATCCGTGTGTGGAGGCACCGTGGTCAGCACCAAGATGAACGGTTTGGTGTCACACGTCCAGAAGGCCTGGTGTCCCTCCACCTCCACCCCTACCGCACCATCTGCAGGAACTGTGTGAGGATGTTCAAGCTGCATGGGATGGATTATCACAGGACACCATTAGGAACCTCTACAGCTCCATACCGAGACATACATCGGCATGTTGTGCTAGCAAACATCGGGACCAGACGCCCTACTGTGAGAGACTACTTCTGTATGTATATATATATATATATATATATATATATATATATATATATATATATATATATATATATATATATATATAGATAGATAGATAGATAGATAGATATACATACACATGTGTGTTTGTACATGATGGCTGGTTTCACTGGAAATGAAATAAATGAAAGGTGAAAGGTGGTCTCGGACTTTTGCACAGTACAGTAGACTGTACACCATCTGTTATCATGCACAAATTGCCAGCTACCCTCTACCCCATTCATCACTTGTCACCAGTTTGTCAGGCAGACTGATGTTACTGGGGTTTTCACGCCCAAAAATATCCAGCATAGAGCAGTTTTGTGGTCTGAAACTGACCACTGAAGGGGCGGAGGATGGATAACACATAATTGTGCACGGCAACAGATGTGCTGCAGTCTCGAACTACACAACAGCGAGGTACAAATGTCTGATGAAGTGGCCAGATACTTCTCAATAGTGGCACTACAGGCTCTCTGGACTGCACATTAGTAGCATTGATGTAGCCGTGTATAACCTAAAGCTGTGTATAACCTATAGCCGTTCTACTTAGCATGCTCATATGAGTAGTACAGTATAGTCTTTCAGTGTTTCAGACGATTCATTGTGTTTTAATGCTAAGCTAGTTAGCTGATTTTATGCTAAGCTAATTAGCTGACCCCGTTCCACTTTAAATGGTGCTGTGTTTACATTCTGACACCTGAGACATTATCATTACTGCTGCTCCATTTAAGGGAGAACAGGATTTAATCAGGAAGCTGGTGAATAACTGGAGTTTTACACACTGAGCTGTGGATAAATGCACTGCAGTCAGACATTTCCAGGAGGATGCTGGGTCTTTCTACAGCCAGTGTGTGGTTTATCTGTTCTGGGATAACGATGTAGAAACATGGTGGTGGCAGTCTCTGTTGGATGACAAGCCGCTCCTATAGAGGTATGAAGGTTGACAGACAGACAGATAGATAGATAGATAGATAGATAGATAGATAGAGAGAGAGAGAGAGAGAGAGAGAGAGAGAGAGAGAGAGAGAGAGAAAGAGAGAGAGAGAGACAGACAGACAGACAGACAGAGAGACAGACAGATAGATAGATAGATAGATAGATAGATAGACAGACAGACAGCGATAGAGAGAGAGAGAAAGAGAGAGAGAGAGAGACAGACAGACAGACAGACAGACAGACAGACAGACAGACAGACAGACAGATAGATAGATAGATAGATAGATAGATAGATAGATAGATAGATAGATAGATAGATAATTAGAGAGAGAGAGAGAGAGAGAGAGAGAAAGAGAGAGAGAGAGAGACAGACAGTCAGACAGATAGACAGATAGATAGACAGATAGAGTGATAGACTGACTGACTGACTGATTGATTGATTGATTGACAGACAGATAGACAGACAGACACAGTTAGATAGATAGATAAACAGATAGATTGATACATAGACAGACAGACAGGCAGTTAGACTGACTGACTGACAGACAGACAGATAAACAGGCAGTTAGACCGACCGACCGACCGACCGACCGATTGATTGATTGATTGCTTGATAGACAGACAGACAGACAGACAGACAGACAGACAGACAGACAGATGGATAGCCACAGTTAGATAGACAGACAGACAGATCCCTCTAAATCTCACACACTGCACCTTTACCCTCATTACACTGGGTGTGAGCCGTGGTGTTTCTAATAAAGTGGCCAGCTAATGCACAGTCACACACACACGCATTTATGCACATGCGTATGAAAGTCGTCCAGAACGCTTACAAGGACACATGACAAGCCAAATGAATTATTACTCAACATACCAGCGCTCCATAAATCCCTCTCATCCACGTCTAGCGAACACAATACTGGCACTGAAACATCCCATAAACTTTCCCAAACTCAAAGGGGTACGGAAAGCTTTGGGATTTCAGCTGAACCATCCTGCTGTGCTATATGATATCAGACATCAAAGCCGGCGCACTCTTCCATGTGCCTGAGAACTTCTTCATGCTATGGCTGACACATCCTTGGCCCACTTCTGAAGCAGGAAGAGGCCAGGACAGCTGGTTAAGATGTTGCAGTGAAGTTAAGTGCTCTCATACACGAAAAGGCCCAGAAGTTGCCCAAAATAGCGTAGCGGGGAGAAAACAACTGACCCGAAACAGAATCCGACTTCAGACGAGGCTATGTCCACTCGGTAACGGTATCACCGCTAACACCTGCTCTCACTCTCTCCTCCTCTTATGAATTGGCCACCACAGCGCTCTAATCACCACAGGCGCTTTTCAACATGGCTTCAAGTGGAAGAGTGAGAGAGACCGTGAGACGGAAAAGACTGGATATGTCTCAGGGCCCGAATATACAGCAAAGGAGAACAGATAGCTTCACAGAACCCTAGGCTGAACACTTACCATTATCACTTACCATCTATTCTTTATAGTAAATATTCATATATTTAAAAAATCACCCTCAAAAATATGGGTCACCTGGTGTGTGTTTAAGGTGGTAGTACCTTCAGTCTCCTGCAGATGGTGCTGCACGAGGATGATGGGGCTACAAATCTCTGTGGGGTGTGAGTGACGGGATCCATAGATTGGGAAGAGGTGCTACAGTGCAGGGAATGTCTCGTTCCATGTGTGGAAAATGGCTCCAGAGCAGATGTTAATGATCGGCTAAAAGGAGGGACTGCATGTGGGCGTGGCCAAAGACCATAGTGTGAAGGAAGTAGCTGAATCTGCAGGTGTATGGAAGCGTACGGTCATACGGGTCTACCAGCAGTGGATACAATCCCAGTCTACAGGGAATTCTCCTCGGAACTGTGCCAGGGAAGACCACCACATCTGGACCACCTGACCAGTTCTCTCATGTAAGAGTTTCTGAACACTGATGTGGCTACATCCAGAACCTCGTCCAGTACATGCCCGATCCAGTCCCAGCTGCTGTTGGTGCTCGTGGAGGTGTCATATGCTCTGCTGTTCCTCTCTGGAGTGGTTATGAGACAAAGCCGAAGTGGTTATGAAGTTAGTGATGCACAGATACTAGTTTTCCCCTTTCGGAACAGACATAGATAGATAGATAGATGGATGGATGGATGGATGGATGGATAGATGGATGGATGGATGGATAGACAGATGGATGGATAGATAGATAGATAGATAGATAGATAGATAGATAGATAGATAGATAGATAGATAGATGGATGGATGGATGGATGGATGGATGGATGGATGGATGGATAGATAGATAGATGCCCACAGGACGCTGCCCACAGGACGCTTTTGGCTGGCGGTGGCAGCCTCTCTGCAGTGCTGTGCTGCTCATCCTCAAGTCCTTCATCAGTGTCCACAGGATGCTGCCCACAGCACACTGCCCACAGGAGGCTGCCCCACAGGATGCTGCCCACAGGACACTGCCCCACAGGAGGCTGCCCCACAGGACTCTGCCCACAGGTAGCTGCCCACAGGACACTGCCCCACAGGACACTGCCCCACAGGACGCTGTTGGATAGTTCTGGTTGGTGGACGATTCTCAGTCCAGCAGTGACACTGAGGTGTCCAGCAGCACTGCTGTATCTGATCCACTCACACCAGCACCACACACACTAATCTCATGAAAGTAAATCCTGAAAGTCTACAGCACATTTGGAAATTTTCTTTTTCTTTTTCTCTCGAATTCCACACTGTCCAAATCTGGAAAAAAAATAATAAAGTAAAAGAGTAATAAGCAACATGAGCCAAAAAAATAAAGTGCTGAACTGGACCTGAATGAAAGCACATGGAATTCACATTGCCGCATCCGGGACATGCTGAAAACTCCGATTACCCATGCTGGTAATAAGATGTGGCATGCACTTAATAGCGCCAGACAGGACTCTTTAGACGAGGCTGTTGCTGGCTTTTCAGGAAATCAGAAAAACAGGAGCGTACCAGATAACCTGGAAAGCGTCCGCATGGGACCAGGGCCAGGATGTCAGAGGTCAATAGCAGACAGATGGATCCACATGTTCCCTCCATCCTCTTCCCTCTCCAGCAGGAGCCGCAGGGCTGATGGGGGCAGCCGGCTAGTGCGGCAAGAGCCTCTTAAACAAACACAATTAGCGCCGTCGTACATTAAGCTGCTGAGGTTTCTTAAACCACTCAGGAGGCGGGCGGGGTGGGGGGTGGTGTTTGATTGCTTCTGCTCTGCAGCTGAGCAAGAAATCAATACTCAATGAAATGGCATCCACTGAAGCGGGAATGAAATCATGTGGGTCCAGGAGGTATTTGAGGCTAACAGGCTTTCAGAGCAACACCAGGGCTGATATGAAATATTTATCGACTGACACACTGACCTTTATCACCGCGGCTGTCCTGTCCATCACAAGACGCGGTGAGCTTCTCTCAGAGCCCTGTAATTAGGATCAGACCATGACTGCATTAGTATGTACGGCACACTGTATACGCCCCCTGTGTGTGGTATACAGTACAGTAACAAGTTCTGACCTACAGTGTAGTATACTAATACAGTCACATGACCAGTTACCTCACATTTACCTCAGAGCTGTTATTACTGTATCCACTGTTTAGAGCTAGCTGCTGCTAACGCTGCTCAGTTCACCTGAGATACGGTTAGCCTAGCTGTTAGCTCCCCTCGGCTAATCACTCTAAAACTGATCCTCTAAAGCGAGTTCATCTTTTATTAATCTTCAGACCTGTATATTTAACTTTCTGAGGCTCATTCTGATGAACACACACCCACTACAACCACTACACCCACAGTTATACTCGGAGTGGGCTGCGTTTAGCCCCCCAGTGTTACCCGCCGCCATTTTCTCTGGCTGAAGCAGGCTGAGAGCTGGTGTGGCCATGGTGCATGATGGGATGCAGTACACCATGAAGATTGCTCCACCTGTACACTAGAACCTCTGACTGGAGTAGAACACCATCCGGGTATCTCCAGTACACCATGAAGATAGCTCCCCCTGGACTCTAGAACCTCTGACTGGAGTAGAACACCATTCGGGGATCTCCAGTACACCATGAAGATAGCTCCACCTGTATACTAGAACCTCTGACTGGAGTAGAACACCACCCGGGGATCTCCAGTACGCCATGAAGATAGCTTCACCTGTACACTAGAACCTCTGACTGGAGTAGAACACCATCCGGGTATCTCCAGTACATCATGAAGACAGCTCCCCCTGTATACTAGAACCTCTGACTGGAGTAGAACACCATCCGGGTATCTCCAGTACACCATGAAGATAGCGCCACCTGTACACTAGAACCTCTGACTGGAGTAGAACACCACCCAGGGATCTCCAGTACACCATGAAGATAGCTCCACCTGTACACTAGAACCTCTGACTGGAGTAGAACACCACCCAGGGATCTCCAATACACCATGAAGATAGCTCCACCTGTATACTAGAACCTCTGACTGGAGTAGAACACCATCCGGGGATCTCCAGTACACCATGAAGATAGCTCCACCTGTACACTAGAACCTCTGACTGGAGCAGAACACCACCCGGGTATCTCCAGTACACCATGAAGATAGCTCCACCTGGACTCTAGAACTTCTGACTGGAGTAGAACACCATGAAGATAGCTCCACCTGTATACTGGAACCTCTGACTGGAGTAGAACACCATCTGGGTATCTCCAGTACACCATGAAGATAGCACCACCTGTACACTAGAACCTCTAACTGGAGTAGATGAAGATAGAGCTCCCAGCATGCTAACCAGCTATCTGTAATACCACTCTGTACCTCAAGAGGCGATAGCGAGTCACTGTAGCGCCACAGGAGTGGAATATCAGTCCAGCATGAGAGGATGAAGAAGTCATGGTGAAGGTGCTGCTCCCGGTTAGATCATTAAAGGGCATCTAGCCAATTAAAGGAGCAGTAAACACAACCATGGCCAAAGCTCGTGCCACCACCGCCACCACCTGCTCTTAGCAAGAAACCATGTTCAGCAGCAAACAAAAGAGGGAATGTAAATATGACTACATATACCTCCATCACCCGAGAACAATGAGCCCAAGGCCTTCAGTGCGGTAGGGCTTTACACGGCACGCTGGAACAGCTCCATCCCTGTGCTCGTCTCCATTCTGCCCCTGACTCACCGCACTGTGATTAACCAATTACCCTCCTTTGGGCTCTTTATCATTATCTGATTACTGCCTAGCTATCAAGGCACCGCCGTATTAATCAAATCTGATTCATCCTCAAGTCCGATGGCTGCGGTAGGACTTTAAAGCGATTCCCAGCGCACATCCGCCCTCCCTAACCACCCCCTGGAAACCTACAGCTGAAATAATCACAGCCGTAACTGGCATCCGCACAAAGACCCGGCTCCTCTGTTCACCGTTAAACATCGCCCTGTCAGAGGACATGAGACGTCCCAGGGAGCTCTGCTCCGACTGGATCACACGAGGGCTGTGGTTTGAAACTCCGCTCGCTGATCTATACTTGAGAATGGAAAAAAGAATCTTGTCAATTTGCCATGGAGATGTGGTCGACAAGGAAGGAGTGGGTGGGGGTGGAGGAGGGCGACTGGGGGCTGGGGGAGGGCGACCTTCATCAGACTCAAACCATGTGATATAATTGCAGTCTGTGAGCATGCTGACTTCGTAAGGGCATGTAATGGAGAAGGGAGAAGATTGGATAGGGAGGTTCCGAGGTAGACGAGGAACACACACACTGGGCCAGAAAGGTGGGCAGCCCTGTCCACAGTGCCCGGGGAGCAGTTGGGGGTTATGTGCCTGCGCCTTACTCAGGGGCACCTCAGACATCACTGTCAGTTCTGGGAATCTGGAGAGCTGGTTCCTGAACCTCCAGCCGACGAGGATGGAGGAGATTTACGGTATTCCTGAACCTACAGTAGACAGAAGTACGGTCGATTGCTTAAGGCAGTTGGAACAACTTTCTCAGGACATGGACTAGTCTGTACCAGGGACGGACGGTAATCCAACTGGTACACACAGAATATAAGCACCCCAGGCAACAGGAGTCCCCTCTGTGACGTTCCGGGTGTGCTTTAATCTCATGGAAATGGGTTCTTTGGTTGAAGTGACAGTGAATTCGAACCACAGTGCCTCCACTGAGCTGCTGGAGACCCAGGTTTCCCCTATAGCTCATCATCTAACTGGGGAACATGACATTCCTATCCCTGTATTCCATGATGACAGTGCTGGCTAGGGTTGCCACCTTTCAGAAATGAAAATAAAGGACGGAGGGTGTGTGTGTGGGTGGGGGAGGTTGGGGTTCATGTGTCTGTGACAGACGTGTATATCGTACATTTACGGAATACGGAATACGGAATAAATCGTGTCCCGTTTTTTTACAGGACGTGTGGCAACCCTAGTTCTGGCCTTTCACAGGGTTGCACATGTGACTGATTGGCATGATGAACATTCAGGAGCATTCACACATCTGGACTGTCCCAAGAAATCCCCAGTTCTTGGAAATCTGTGGGAACTACCTGGGAAACCTTTAACCACCAGCCAAAGAACTACCAGGGAAACAACCAGCCAAATCTTGACCACCTGACCAATTCTTCAATGTGTCTGAACTATGACATGGCTACATCCAGAACCTTGTCCAGTACATGCCCAATCCAGTCCCAGCTGTTACTGGTGGAAATCCTTTAGCACTTTTACTCCAGTGGAGGTCTAAATGGAGGAACTGACTCTGGACGAGTACTCAGCTACATGGTTTGGGTACTTCGTCCAGCACTGCTTTGAAATATCTCATGGTGTGTTCAAGCAGGAGCAGGTACAGTAGTGTGTCCACATGGACATTCAAATATCCAGGGAGAACTGGACAGACAAAATCAGTGGCCAACTCAGAGTACCGTAAATACTGAACCATCCGTGTACCACTGTGGATAAAGTGAACTGGCATGAGCAAGTACTGTATGTTTGAGATTATTTACATAGTCTAATCCCAGGAGTGACGATGGACAAACAGATTGTGATTCGCGCTGAACTAAAAGCAAGGCACAGTTTATTAAACAGGTCTGTACTAAAACACAGCAACACCAAGAACAAGGAAACACAATCAGAGGGCTAAACCGAGTCAGAGTCAATAAAGAGGCAGGAGTCTAACCAAGCAGACAATCAGACCAGGCAGAGACACCAGAGGGAATCAACACAAGATCAACCAGAGAGAGGGCGCTCAGTGTGCTACAGAGTGCCAGGACTTCACAGTGCGCCAGTGTGAGAGAGAAGCATTTAGGCTAGCAGCTAAACATCAGGTGACTAATCAGTGTTCAGGAGACCGAGAACGAGGCAACGGGGTGTGATTGGGCAAGGATGGACACATGACATCAGGTGGTGGGTTATGGGAAATGGAGTCCGGGAGATCAGATGTGAGAAGAGAACCAGCAGGCATGACACCAAGTAAAAATAATTAAATATATTCTAATGTAATAGAAGTGTACTTTAATATCAGTAAGTTCATTTCAAGTGTGCTAAACACTTACCGTTACTCGTGGGGACAGGACGAGGAGACGGGATACAAGCGCCAGTGTTTTACTGAAGAGTAAAAAAAGACAACAAACCAAAGAAAAAGGAGACAAAACCAACGGACAGGGAGACAAATAACAGACAAGGAGACAAAACGACAGGCATGGAAACAAAACACCGGCAGAGGAACAAACGCCAAGCAAAACCAAAGGCCACAACATGGAGTATAAAACAACAAGGGCTAACAAGTGACACCTGGGAAGGGGCGGAGCCAGAAACAGGTGAGGGGCCTGACAGGGGGAGCAAAAAGACAAAACAAACAGAAGCACATGGAAAAGAGTGACAGACAGCACATGGACATGACAAGACAAACAGAAAGCCAGATAAGACAGACATGAACAGGACAGGGCAGGGTGTGACACTTACATTATATATATATATATATACAGTATATATTTATATATATATATATATATATGTGTGTGTGTGTGTGTGTGTGTGTGTGTGTGTATATATATATTATACATATTAAAGTACATTTGTAGTATATATGTATGTATGTGTGTATATATATATAAATATATACATACTACAAATGTACTTTAATATGTACCTAATGATGTCTAAATGAATTAAAGCTCTATTTACATATACGTTTAACAACACAGACACAGAGCCTTGATCAGACGCGTGAAGGAGATCATACGTTATTCTAACTCGGGCTGGTCCAGTGCTGTGGTGGGTATGTGGTATATGATTCCTATACAGATATAAACATAATTGTTGGGCCACAGCTTTTTCTATGATCTTAGACAGAAATGATAGATTTGAAATAGATCTATAGCTAGGCAATACACGCCGGAGTCACAGGGGCACTGACTCCCCCCGGTGCGTCCACAGCTACAGCTCTCTATCTCTTAATAAAGAGTGGACGCGGTGGTTTAAGCTCTCTGCTTTCAGTAATTAACGGGCACCTTTCACAAACACCATCACTACCATTATCAGTAATAGTGGTGAAAGGGTCTAAACTCAACATGCCACACTCTGAGCAGGCAAACGACCCAACAGGGACTTACCGCGTTTAGTCGGTTTCGGGACTCACGCGGGAGGCTTTACTGCACGGACCAACAGCTGCTCCTCTCGTCTGTGAGAATAATCTACTGTAGCAATCTAGAAACGATTAGTACAATGCAAAAAAAGCAAATGTATTAAAATAGTACACGTCCAGTACAGTACTCATGAGTACAGGGTGTCCTGGGAAGTGATGCATACATACAGTTCCGGTTCTTTTATTGTTGAAAGTATCTGAGAGTCCCGTTAGGAACTGCAAGAAGGGGTTACTGTACTGTTACAGGACTAGTCAGTAGCCCAGCACCCTATAAGTAATGTTAGGTGTGCCGCGGTATGGAGCACCAGCCCAGCGCTGCTCTGTAATTACAGCGGAGGCACAAAGTGATCTTCTCGGCACCAGCATCACCTTTATACAAACACGTCTGCAGGAAATTACATGTGGAGAGAGTGTGACATGGGATCCCGGCAGAGGGAGAAGAGAAGAACCCAGCAACAGCATGTTTACAACTGTGGGCTAGGTTATAGCATGAACCAATAAGAAATAAGTGTGATCCGCAGGTTCGGCCCAGCCCGCTGACCCTAGAGGTCACTGGACATGTGACACTGAGCCGTCACACTTGTGACACAGTGACGGTACATGCTCACTTTTCCAGAGGTGATGCCAGATTACTTTAGAACCTGATCAACTGCTAGCTACTTCTACCACTAGCTCAGTTAGCATCAAAGCTAACTTCAGACTTTCACTGTCATGCTACAGTCGCTATGATCTAACTCCAGGTTTCAGACTGAAACCAAAAAAGCGAAAGCAGATGTAATCCAGGCATTTGACGTTCCCAGCCAGTTTGCCTACTTGTCTCGTATGTGTTTGGATTTGGAATACCACAAAAAGATGGTGTGAATTGAAGGGTTGGGATGGAATGAATGACTTGGCCCATTTTTAGCATATCTCCACCAACCCAGGTCCATCAGAACCCTGCAAAAAAAAAGGTCTAATCTTATTTCTAACTTATATAGATTTTTTAGTTCTTATTTTATATTATATATTTTTATATACATATATATATATATATATATATATATATATATATATATATATATATATATATATATATAATACTGTCTGTGCTTGACTACACAGACTGACCACCAGAACATTACAGAATGCTTAACTGCACACACAATGACCACCACAACATTACAGACTGCTTAACTGCACAGACTGACCACCACAACATTACAGACTGCTTAACTGCACAGACTGACTACCACAACATTACGCACTGCTTAACTGCACAGACTGACCACCACAACATTACAGACTGCTTAACCGCACACACAATGACCACCACAACATTACAGACTGCTTAACTGCACAGACTGACCACCACAACATTGCGCACTGCTTAACTGCACACACAATGACCACCACAACATTACAGACTGCTTAACTGCACAGACTGACCACCACAACATTACGCACTGCTTAACCGCACAGACTGACCACCACAACATTACAGACTGCTTAACCGCACAGACTGACCACCACAACATTACAGACTGCTTAACCGCACAGACTGACCACCACAACATTACAGACTGCTTAACTGCACAGACTGACCACCACAACATTACGCACTGCTTAACCGCACAGACTGACCACCACAACATTACAGACTGCTTAACCGCACAGACTGACCACCACAACATTACAGACTGCTTAACTGCACAGACTGACCACCACAACATTACGCACTGCTTAACTGCACAGACTGACCACCACAACATTACAGACTGCTTAACCGCACAGACTGACCACCACAACATTACAGACTGCTTAACCGCACAGACTGACCACCACAACATTACGCACTGCTTAACCGCACAGACTGACCACCACAACATTACAGACTGCTTAACCGCACAGACTGACCACCACAACATTACAGACTGCTTAACTGCACAGACTGACCACCACAACATTACAGACTGCTTAACTGCACAGACTGACCACCACAACATTACAGACTGCTTAACCGCACAGACTGACCACCACAACATTACAGACTGCTTAACCGCACAGAGTGACCACCACAACATTACAGACTGCTTAACTGCACAGACTGACCACCACAACATTACACACTGCTTAACCGCACAGAGTGACCACCACAACATTACAGACTGCTTAACCGCACAGACTGACCACCACAACATTACAGACTGCTTAACCGCACAGACTGACCACCAGAACATGACACACTGCTTAACCACACAGACTGACCACCACAACATTACAGACTGCTTTACTGCACACATTGACCACCACAACATTACAGACTGCTTAACTGCACAGACTGACCACCACAACATTACAGACTGCTTTACTGCACACATTGACCACCACAACATTACAGACTGCTTAACTGCACAGACTGACCACCACAACATTACAGACTGCTTAACCACACAGACTGACCACCAGAACATGACACACCGCTTAACCACACAGACTGACCACCACAACATTACAGACTGCTTATCGCACAGACTGACCACCACAACATTACAGACTGCTTAACTGCACAGACTGACCACCACAACATTACAGACTGCTTATCGCACAGACTGACCACCACAACATTACAGACTGCTTAACTGCTTAAACAAATACATATATACACACACATATATATATATATACTTTTACTAACCACACATTTATAAACTTCGTCTGATCCTGAATGTTCGATTAGAGCGAGTTGGTGGACCCACCTTCGCAAGGTGGACTGGAGCAGGACATTTCAGAGTGGTCCGTTCTCACTGTTTTAGCTCTCTGTGTTTTCTATGCCATGCCAAGCTTGTAGGTAGGCGGGCAATATGTATCGGCAAGGTGATGATGTCATCTTGTAACAGAGAAAAGGGCTGGAGTTTCAGTGAGGTGTTTCAGGCACCTGGGAAAAGAGATTTAGGAAGGAAATCTGAAGGGACACTAAAGGAAGGAGGGAAAGCCACATCTTAATGGATTTCCACCTAGCCATCCGTCCATCTTCTGAGCCGCTTATCCTTCTGGGTCACGGGGGGTGGGGGTGCTGGAGTCTGTCCCAGTGCTTATTGGTTGGAAGGCAGGAAACACCCTGGACCAGCCGGCAGTCAGTTAGTGAGGATCTACTCAGTTCCAATTAGTTATTCCTTTATCATGTTTAATTTAATTCTGTTATGTTGGTGTCATCTTTCCTGCTTTGTGATTGGTCATACCTGGCTGGTTGGCTCATTTCCAGTCCCAGATTAAGCCTAAACCCAGATTAAACAGGCTGTTAGGTATGATATTTCGTATATCTAACTCCAGAGACATTATAGACGAGGAGGACAAAGAGGGAGATTCAGTGGTGGAGAAAAATAATGGGAAACACTCAACATGGCTTCTGTTCACGGCTAAAATCCCACTCTTCTATAAAACAAGCCAATTGGCTTGCTGGTAAAGCCGCAAGCGGGGAAGCCGTGCTCTGTTCTGGAGAGCTGTGCGGGCCCAGTAGCCAGAATATCCAGAAAAACACTTTTAATGGTGTGTTATTTGAGCAAAACACCTCAAACTATCCTAGTCAGCTTTTATCAGCAATTTTAATCAATTTTTGACAGGTTTCCATACAGAGATAGGAGCCTGGACATGTACAGCTGGACGTAGCTGCTCGGGGGTGTTGCCAAGGTGGCAAGCTTTCCTATAAGGACTTTATAACTCACTCACATTTAGCAGACTGAAGACTCTCCACAAGGGGGTGCTGCAACCACTCAGTAGATCCCAGAAAAGTAGGGCTTCACATTGATGATGCTGTTATAACATTTTGCGCACCAATTCAGAACCGTTTGAACCCGAAAGGTTTGTTCCCAGCTGAGACCGAAGCATAGGAGAGTCATCCTGTTAGGGCAGCACCATCGGCAGACGGCTGCACCACGCAGGACTACATGCACACAGACCGTTACCACCACTGTCCTTAACACCACGTCACCGTCACCAAAGACTGCAGTGGTGTCGTACCAGACTGTCATGGAGTGACTCAGAATGGCAGCGGGTCATCTTCAGTGACGAGTCCCGCTTTAGTCTTGGTGGAGACGCCCAACGAACCCGTGTGTGGAGGCACCGTGGTCAGCACCGAGATGAATGGTTTGTTGTCACACGTCCAGAAGGCCTGGTGTCCCTCCACCTCCACCCCTACCGCACCATCTGCAGGAACTGTGTGAGGATGTTCAAGCTGCATGGGATGGATTATCACAGGACTCCATCAGGAACCTCTACAGCTCCATACCGAGACGTCTGGCGTGTTGGGTTAGCGAACACGGCGGCCCAACACCATACTGAGAGACAGACTTCTGTATGTGTAGCTCAATAAATATTGATCATATCAGTCTAAACTTATCATCAGTTATTGATCCTGGTCACCTTTATCTTCCCTCCCAACAGCACCGCAATCCCACACCTCCGTCTGGGTGCAGCGGCTCTGTTGATGAAGAGTGTACTTTTACCTCTTCGTGAGTCGTTTTTCACCAATGTCCCAAGGCTCACAGTTATTCATCAATATTAGAGGGTTTAGAGAGTTCACATCTTCTCATCTTGTGACTCAGATCGTGCCTTACTTGACACAGCCTCCCGCTCCGCATCCGCTTACAGCCCCAGCATGGTGTGTGGGCACACGCGTAAACAGCTGTGTCCAACCAGGCCCAGATGTGCCATTTGGTGATGTGCCCCACTGTTTGTTCAGAGAACGCCTGCTATTCATACCCCAAGTGTGAAAGCTATCTGGGGGATGAGCCAGCCCACCACAACCAGAGCGAGAGCGAGAGAGCGGAGAAAAAGAGGGGAAGGACGGGGAAATCTCCCACCGTGCTTTGGTGGTGAAGATGATGCCGAGTCAGCCCCACAGAGCCACAGCATGGAAACCAGAGAAGCCCTGCGCCCCTCTGCATCTGATTTATCCTCGAACATACTACAGACACTCTGACGGCTCCCGTACCATGCGCTACTGCTCCTGAGAGGCACAGGGAAGCATGGGAAACCCAGGGGAGCATGGGAAAGAGACACGAGTGGGCCTGATTTCAGGCAGTTCCCATGCATCACGACATCGCCTGGTAGCGGCTGTGATCTTATCTCCACAGGCAGCGAGATCCAGATCAGTGGAATACTGCCTTTCCATTGCCATCACGTACTCTCTCATAAGCATAACTCTTCCCTCACGCATTCAACGGCTGGAGACTCTGTTTAGAATATATCGGAATCTTTAACATGGAAAAATTAATTTTCCCTATTTGGTTTTATTAAAAAATGTTTGATGTCTTATTTAAACATGGCTAAACTTTAGAACACATCGTTCGCTCTGTATTGTTGGGGTATCACGAATAATCTCAGACTGGCTCAACTTAACTGGGTTCCCATATTTTGCCAATGATGATGCAGTACTTGTGGGCGGAGCTATAATGTATAAGTGATGTAAGCAAGCATGGGCCTTATCTCTGTACCATTACAGACCTCCAGTAAGCAGCGATGCCCTCCATGAGTCATCTTGTTAGTGCAGCACCGTCGGCAGACGGCTGCACCACGCAGGACTACATGCACACAGACCGTTACCACGACTGTCCTTAACACCACGTCACCGTCACCAAAGACTGCAGTGGTGTCGTACCAGACTGTCATGGAGTGACTCAGAATGGCAGCGGGTCATCTTCAGTGACGAGTCCCGCTTTAGTCTTGGTGGAGACGCCCAACGAATCCGTGTGTGGAGGCACCGTGGTCAGCACCAAGATGAACGGTTTGTAGTCACACGTCCAGAAGACCTGGTGTCACTCCACCTCCACCCCTACCGCACCATCTGCAGGAACTGTGTGGGGATGTTCAAGCTGCATGGGATGGATTATCACAGGACACCATTAGGAACCTCTACAGCTCCATACCGAGACGTCTGGCGTGTTGGGTTAGCAAACACGGCGGCCCAACACCATACTGAGAGACTTCTGTATGTGTAGCTCAGTAAATATTGATCATATCAGACTAAATTTATCATCAGTTGTTTTTCCAGCAGTCCTTCACACACACCTATGAGGCAGCGTAGCATCTCCAGTTCATTTGAGGGACGGTGGAAGAAAACCAGAGCACCTGGAGGAGGACACCCACACAGACGGGGAGGGCACACTACACCCAGAAAGCACCCTGGTTCCCCTGCCAGGGAATCGAACCCAGCCCCTGTGCTACCCCCTGCCCCTCAGCTCCAGCTCAAATAAGCAAACATTACTCACTGCTGCCCTCTTAAGGTGTTGCGAACCATACGTCCGAAAACAAACACCATTCACCGCTGCCCTCTAAACGTGTTAACAAACACCAAACAAATAAACATTACTCACCACAGCCCTGAGGAGCCCGAGTCCGAACTTTTGACCCACGATGTGTCTAAATAAACGCTTTTTATTTACAGGCGTTCGCTCCGAACCCACAGATGAAAATACACCCTGTTAACATTCTGTTTTATTGCAGCGTAAACATACGATTGCAAAAGTGAAAAACTATTGAGAATAAATGTGACAGGCCTAACACCGACATGTAAACACAGCATTGCAGCACCGTGTCTCTTGACGTTAAGAACTTTCGCTTGTCCCCAGGTTCACACTTGCGGTTTTGTGTACTTGTATGCGGGTTCATGTGCTTTCCATTAAGTGTCCAAGTGTGTCCCATTTCTCAAACATCCAAAAGCACGGCGTGCAGGACCACACCAAACCTCACACATTCCCTAAGCCTGCATCGGAGGGGTCCTAGCACTGCTAAGTGTTGAGTCGCTGCTGACTCGTGGAAACCGTGTGGACAGTGCGTTCTCCAGGATGGCCTGTGTTCTGTTTGGGACTGTATCCATCCACTTTGCTATTGGTCGTCCTCTCACCGTCAGGCCTTTTAAGCATGACAGTCCTTTCCCATGAATCTGGGCTTGGACTGAGAGATGAGGGTTGTTTTGGTTGAAGGATCCATTGGTGTGTTTTCAATGCCGTCCAAGATCTTCTCGAAGGTCTCTGCCAGCTCCAAAGTTCAAAGGCATCATATTTTTTCCTGTCTCGCTTGTTTATTGTCCAGTTTTCACATCCATAAAGAACCACAGGGAAGACAACAGCCCGGACCATTCTGATCTTTGTTTGCCGGGACAAAGCGCTGCCTTGTAGATCCTTTCAAGCTCCATCATCCTCGTTCTGCCCGAGTGCCAATCGGTGTCGTGTTTCTCATCTGCTTGATCCAGTGCTGTAAATACTTGTCCACCATTTCCACATCTTCTCCGTTGATAGCAAAGTCCTCTCCTAGTCTCATAAACTCAGTCTTCATCATATTCAGCAGAAACTCCCATCTGTTCACTCCCAACCTTCCCTAGAAGGGCCATCAGGCCTTCCAGACTTCTCTCCTGTGAGTCCTGTAGCACCCCCATATCTTTCAGGTTATCCTGGATGCCCAGTCAACTTCTCCCAGTCCTACGTCTCTCATTACAAGCTCACCGGACTACCAAAATGAGTCCCCTGTTCCTGAAACGTAGCTAATAGCATGTAACACCTCCACCAGCACCTATAACAGCTGTGGCTGGATCTGGCATGGACTGGACATGCTTCTGGATGTAGGCCACATCACAGTTGGTTCCAGATTTGGTGGATGCCTTCCCTGGCACAGTTCTGAGGAGAATTCCCTGTAGACTGGGATTTTATCCACTGCTGGTAGACCCGTGCAGATTCAGCTACTTCCTTCACACTATGGTCTTTGGCCACGCCCACATGCAGTCCCTCCTTTTAACCAACCAATAACTTTACAAAGAATCTGGTATTCGAGTTCTCAGTGAGCAAGCCGAGGGCGACAGAAAGAACACTCCCTTAGTAAGGAAGGAAGAAACCTAGAGAGGAACCAAGACTCAAAAGGGGAACCCATCCTCCTCGGGTCAACACCAGATACAAGACAGCACAAGAAAGGAGCGTATAGTGTTTGTAGAGTAGAATAATAAATGTCTGAGTAGTCTGATTAAGTAGCTGGGTGATCGGATGGGTCAGCAGGACGCAGGCCATGCCTCCACAGTGCAGGACAGCCAGGAGCTCCGTGGGGGTAAAGGCATCAGTGGCTCCCAGTCAGAGCAGATGTAGTACCAGCATCAGACCACACAGGATGGGCAGCAGTTCAGCTCAGACAGAGAGATCAGACAGACTGTTAGCTCTGACAGAAGACCTGAACACACTATACGGTGTTAACAGAGTGCAGCAGTGAGAATCAGTTCATGGTCCCAGTCAAACTAGTCACCACTGTAAGGAGGTCATCACAGTGAAGAACCTTCAACACTGATAACTGCGGCTAGAAGCGTATAGTGATGATAGATGGATGGATGGATGGATGGATGGATGGATGGATGGATAGATAGATAGATAGATAGATAGATAGATAGATAGATAGATAGATAGATAGATAGATAGATAGATAGATAGATAGATAGATAGATAGATAGATAGGCTATCTATCCATGTAGAATGGGAAAACAAGACGCTCTAAAGAAGGCAAACTGGCCAGAAATGCATGCAGCCAGTGACACCCAGTTCAAGCAAATGAAGCAGCATCAGAGCGCACAGGATGGGCAGTAGTAAACTGAGAGTCGGAATCAAACCACATCACAGACATAATATATATGAATACACTCATTGTCAAAATAATAGCTGGGATAGCTAGGATCAATAACTGATGATAAATTGATTGATAAACTGATATGATCAATATTTATTGAGCTACACATACAGAAGTCTGTCTCTCAGTATGGTGTCGGGCCGCCGTGTTTGCTAACCCAACACGCCAGACGTCTCGGTATGGAGCTGTAGAGGTTCCTGATGGTGTCCTGTGATAATCCATCCCATGCAGCTTGAACATCCTCACACAGTTCCTGCAGATGGTGCGGTAGGGGTGGAGGTGGAAGGACACCAGGTCTTCTGGACGTGTGACGACAGACCGTTCATCTTGGTGCTGACCACGGTGCCTCCACACACGGATTCGTTGGGCGTCTCCACCAAGACTAAAGCGGGACTCGGCACTGAAGATGACCCGCTGCCATTCTGAGTCCCTCCATGACAGTCTGGTACGACACCACTGCAGTCTTTGGTGACGGTGACGTGGTGTTAAGGACAGTCGTGGTAACGGTCAGTGTGACCATGGAGCCTTAATTGGGGGGTGAGTTGTGAAGGACAGGTTGGATGTTTTATACTGTACTGTAGAACTAAACAAATATATCCCACAAGTGCCACTGACATAAAGACCAGTTATACTGCTTTTATGTTTGGAATTTCACTCGATTAATTTTATTGTTCGTCAACAACGATTAAGCATTTCACACACACAATCAGTAACAAAATACAAATCATTAGTAAAGACTTCTCTGTGCATCGTTCAGCCTTGAGTTCATGCAGAAGGTATGATGACCAGGCCAGATGCTCAAAGAGGTTCTCCAGTTTACACACATGTAGATCTTTACTGCCACCTGGTGGCCAAACACAAAAGCGTTCAACTGAACTCAGACCGGTTTTATGCTACCCCCCTGGAAGACAAGCTCATTTGACTTCCAGAAGGATCATCAAATACATCTTACCTCTAAACGAAGTACATACCAATCCCTTTCCATCACTATATGGCACCAAATGTATGCGAACACCTCCACATCACACCTATATGAGCTCGCTGCACAGGCCATTCCACTACACGCTCAACTATGGGCGAATACGGTATATAGAGTCGCCCCTCCCCAGCCTCCACGTATCTGGGAAAAATCTTTCCACAATAGTTTGGAATGTGTTTGTGCCCGTGGAGTCAGAAGAGCATTTTTGAGGTCAGACGCTGATGTAGAAGGCCTGGCTCACAACTGACATTCATCTCAAAGGTGTTTCGGTGGGGTAGAGTTCTGGGCTCGGTGTAGGCCACTGGAATTCCTCCACACCAAACTCATCACACCACGTCTTATTGTCATGCTGGAACAGACAACAGCCTTTGCTGCCACAAAGTTGGGAGCATAGCCGTCTACAATAACATTCCTCCTCACTGGACCTACGGAACGCATCCCTTTAACAAGGAGCGAGGCTGAAAACGGCTGAACTCAGCAACTGGGGGGTGGGAGGGGTCTATATAGTGTCTGGTAATATAGTGTGAGTAAATCAGACACTGCAGGGACACTGATGTGGTGCTGGTGTGAGTGGATCAGACACAGCAGTGCTGCTGGAGTGTTTAGACACTGTGTCCACTCACTGTCCACTCTATTAGACACTCCTACCTTGCTGCTCCACCTTGTAGATGGACAGTCAGAGACGATAGCTCATCTGCTGCTGCACAGTACAGCGTTGGTCATCCTCTAGTCCTTCATCAGTGGACCAGAGGATTCCACCCACAGGACGCTCTGCCCACAGGACGCTGTAGGCTGGATAGTGTTGGTTGGTGGACGATTCTCAGTCCAGCAGTGACACTGAGGTGTCCAGCAGCACTGCTGTGTCTGATCCACTCACACCAGCACCGCACACACTAACACACCACCACCATGTCAGTGTCACTGCAGTGCTGAGAATGAATGCACCACCCACATACTACCTGCTCTGTGGTGGTCCTGTGGGGGTCCTGACCATTGAAGAACAGGGTAATACAGTACACAGAGAAACAGATGGACTACTGTCTGGACCTGTACACCTACAGAGTGTCCTGTAAGAATTACTGACCTGTTTCAATCAGTCAAACCACCAGAATGTAGTTATTAATGTTTAAAGCTCATATTAAACACCAGTAACAGCTAACGTTCTTCACCTCTCGCAGAAAAGAAGCAAAAAAAAAAAAAAAGGGAAAATAATGCATCTATGGATCTGGAGCTGTGTGTGGGTCACGAAGCCTTTACTGACCTTTATTGACCCACCAAAAAATAAAATAAAAATAAAACAAACAGGAAAATTTGCTAATCAAACACTGAAGTGTCTGGTGACTGGTGACCACCTCTGTCCAGACCTCAACATCACTGAATGTGTCTGGGATTGCTTTGATCATGAGAAACAGAACTGAACTTTGGGAGTGTGGAAAAATATAACCCTGCTGATTTCTGAAACCAACTACATTCAAAAACAATCTGTAATGATCAATTTCTAAAAATAACTGAAAAATTAAAAACTGGATCTCAAATATATAAAATATGGCTTCTGACTTTTACACAGCCCTGTTTACTGTATATTCCTCATATTAACTTAGCAAGCTATTGCAAATTTGTGGAGAATACTCTGCAAAAATAGGACTTGGCAGGTAAAATGATCTTCTATCTATCTGAAATATATTAAAATTCAAATTTTAAGATTGTTACAGGCTAACTGAATTTATTTTCTTCACCATTTTGTAAGATAATTATAATTATTTTAAGAAACATACTTAAACAGGCCTAGCTATTTACCAATATAGTAAGAAAGTCAGGCTACTTAAATCAATTAAGTCAAAGTCTCAAATAAAAATGTTTGGAAATTAGTTAAATAATGTTATTATAAGCCCACCACAATCTTAAAAAGAGAATTTCTGATTATGGATGCATAGAAGTGCATATATATCAGCTAGACAGAAGGTCATTTTACTTGCCAAGATCTCATTTTTCCAGTGTAAAAATAAATACAGCTAACAATGGTGACATATTGCGGCTCCAGTGACATTTAAATTAATACTCCAGCAGGTTTGTGCTACAATACTCCACAGTACTCCTTCACTGTTAGCAATACTCCCATTATTAATCCGCCTGCTGATGGCAGACTAGAGCTGATGTATATGATTTTTTTTTTTTTTGATCTCATACTCTCAATATAAAACAAACCTTATTGCATATTTGGAAAATAAATACCCTTCTTGTTGACAGCATATAGATTTAAAAATCGATTTAAATGATATACAGTGCTGTTAAAAAGTATTTGCCCCTCCTGTTTCAGTTTTGTTAATTTGTCATATTTAAAAGCTTCAGATTATACAACTCCACCCGTGACCAGGGAAGGGTGCAGGACGCAGCCTTCCACCCTATGAGCACTGGGATAGGCTCCAGCACTGTTGTTCCTGCCACAGCCTCTCATTGGGATTCCAGTCAAGACTTTGTGAAGCATGGTGGTGGTAGTGTCACTCCAAAACCTTCATTATCTTTCTTCAGAGTCTTTCAGAGGTGGACCTGCTTCTCCGCCCTGCTGCATAACCCCACTGCACTTCAGCTT
Source organism: Prochilodus magdalenae (assembly GCA_024036415.1). Classification (NCBI taxonomy): domain Eukaryota; kingdom Metazoa; phylum Chordata; class Actinopteri; order Characiformes; family Prochilodontidae; genus Prochilodus; species Prochilodus magdalenae. The sequence goes on from JAMWET010002641.1 coordinate 387,032, forward strand.
TGGCCCACAAACGGATAGCTGGACATTCCCTTTCAGGATTTTCTGATAGAGAGCAGAATTCATGGTTCCATCAATAATGACAAGACCTCTAGGTCCTGCGGAAGCAAAGCAGCTCCGGACCATCACACTACCACCACCATGTTTCACTGCTGGTATAATGTTCTTACGTAGTTTTGGCTTTACACCAGATGTAACGGGACCCACGTCTTCCAAAGTTCCTCCTTCGACTTTTCAGTCTCTAGAATATTATCCTAAAAGTCTAGGGTGTCTTCTAGACGCTGTCTGGCAAATGTGAGGTAAGCCTTCATGTTGGTCAGAAGCCATTTTTGCCCAGCACCTTTCTTATTGTGTACACTGACCCTAACGGAGGCGAGCAAGGCCTGCGGGTTCTATAAATGTTCATATGGATTCTTTTAGGTCCCTGCTGAAACTGTGGTAGGCCAACCTGGGAAGGTTCACCACTGTTCAAAGGGTTCTCCATTTGTAGATAACGGCTCTCACTGTGGTTCTCTGGCGTCCCAGAGCTCTAGCAATGGCATTGGAACCCTTTCCAGACGGTAGAGTTCAATGGCATCTGTATTTGAATCTCTTTAGAACGTGCCTCATGTGCAGACGGTTCTATTTAAGTGATGTTTAGGTTCAGCAGGTCTGGCAGTGATCATGTCTGGGCGTGGATAGATAAGCTGAAATCACTAGCCAACTGAATCTGGCCAGGAAGGGCTGAACAGCATGAATGAAAACAACATTAAAACAGCATGTTGTGTATCTCTCTCTCTAGCCAGTGTGGAGTGAGGCGCTCTTTGTGAATGGAGAACCTCGGCTGGGATGTATATAAGTCATAGGGTGCTGTGTTGGTGTGTCTGCTAGGAAGTTAAGATGCTCAGTGTTCAGTAAGTTTGTTTAACTTGGCAATTACTTTTTCTTTGAAAGCCAAGACTGTTCTGGCCCAAATCTGGGCCACGTTCTCCATTTAACCTGGCCCACTTTGCCAGACGGGTTGACAGTGCTTGGATGGACCGCTCCTGGTAGCAAGATGTGGGCTATGTATGCACCACATTAGAGCCAAGCCTCAGCCAGAAGTAGGCAACTCTGCCATATACGTGCTAGACGTGCTAAATATAGTCCACGTTCTCCATTTCATCTGGCCCATGCTGCCAGACGGGTGGACGGCGCATAGATGGCAAACTCCCGGTAGCAACATGTAGGCCGCATATGCACCAGATTAGGGGCACAGCTCAACCAGAAGTAGGCAACTCTGCCGTATCTGTGCTAGAACTGGACCAGATCTGTTTTGGGACAGGTGAGCAAAACAGTTCTGGCCCAAATATAGTCCACATTCTCTATTTCATCTGGCCCATGCTGCAAGACGGGTGGATGGCACATGGATGGCACACTCCCGGTAGCAACACGTAGGCCGCACATGCACCAGATTAGGGGCACAGCTCATGCAGCAGTAGGCAACTCTGCTGTATCTGTGCTAGAAGCGGACCAGAGCTCTTTTGGGACATGTGGGCCAATGCATGGTGTAAATATGTGGGCCACCTTAGGCTCACAGCAGATTGCCAGTGCCAAGAGCGGACCAGCAGTGAAGTATCTTTGCCCCAAGTGGCCCATATCCAATGGTTATCTGGGATTTAGCCTTATCACTGTATGTGGCGGTGAAAAAACACTGATCAGTAAAATTTGTGTTTCGCTGTTTGGCCATCCGCTCAGGCAAAAACAGAAGAAATTGGGAAATACTTTTTCACAGCACTGTAATCCTTCTGCAAACACAGTTCGCAAAGACCTGAAGACTTCTAATTTTCCTAAGAAAAGTGCTACCTTCCCTTCAATGACCTTCCTATTTCTAGGCATATTTATTTCTGCATATCCTGAGGCATTTCCACAGCATTCCTGCAGTTTGGGCTTTTATGAAAGACCGGAAAGTGCTAAAGCATGGTTCAACCAGAAGTGACTGAACATATACCACTCAAAATAGTGTGCAGCGACGCTCCCCGAGCTCACACAGGGGGGCGCCGGCAGGTGCAGGCGGAGCAGGACGTAACGCGGCTTCCTCTTGCTCCTTAGGCTACGGGTGATTGTTCGGTCGGCTGAGTGTCCTCTCCTGCTAAGAGTCTCTCGGTTTCACTGGAGCTTTCCAGCCGGAAGAATCCAACAGTGCTGAAACAGAATACCATAGCGTGAGTCACCAGGCTTACATGTGTACATACAGACGGATATGCGGAAAGAGGAAATAGGAACCCAGGGTTGCCAGTTAAATAGAAACGGGCTTGGTTTCATATCTCTGAAATGGAGGCTATCTTCTGCCTGGGGAAGTTTGACATATCGAACATGCTAGGGTGGTTTTCTGGTTGTAGCCAGAGACCTTTGGAGTTTCTAGGCTTACTGTACTGGGTGCTATTATGTGTTGAGGTTGACCATAACCCAAAAGAGCCCCAGCCTTATCTCACTTTCGATTGAACGTCAGTCTATCGTAGAACTGTTTGCTTAGACTTTGACACAAACGACAAAGTAAACCAGTCGTGCAGGTTTCACACCACTGAGCTGCAGAGACTAGGCTGTCCACAGCACTGATTGATTTCAGCATCAGTGTCCGGATCCAGAGGTTTCATATAACATGCATAGTTCTGAAACAGCTGGCCCAGCATGCCGAGCGAACACGAAGCTGTGTTATCTCTTATAGGTCTGAGCCTATACAACCCTGACACTGTCAACTGATCCCTGAGTCAGTTTGTCTGTGCGCAGAAGAAGGGAAGATTGGTTCTCCAGACGTCTGGCTCCAAGTTTGGGTTACGGGTTTGGATTGAAGTGCCAATGAAAACAGAAAGCAGTGATTAGTAAATTCAGTTTGACCTGTCTTCAGCTGAACACGGTATCCTTATGAGATTAACATATGGGGCCTTGGTAGTCACACTCTGGATAGGGGTGGGCGATGTGGTACGAACCTAATATCACGATACTTCAAGGCTTTCTGACGATACGCGTTATAGGCAACACAATACTTAACATTTCTGAGGTTTAGTAAGTTGGAATAGACATAATAGAACCTGCAGTGTCACAAATACAAAATACTATAATAATACAAACTACAATAATAAATAAAAAATAAAAAAATACAACTACGGTTTTTAGTCAATATTTCACAAAGTGTGTTTCACTATATCCAGTTAAACAGGTCTAATTATTATCCTACATCTCACAACCCCCTCAAAGGTCACATCCTGTGCACTGTATACTTCCTACATCTGATACTGTTTACAACCACATACCTGGCTGTGCACACCTGGTTACCTCAACACACTGTACTCTCCTCAGTTCTAGTATTTTCATTCTGACACACCCACTTTTCACATGTGTATATACGGCTCTGGAAATAAATCAGAGCCCACTCCAGTTTCTTCCACATGTACAGCAGGTTCTCAGTGAGGAACCGAAGGTTGGGTTCTAGCTTTACTGGCAGATACAGTGAGCGTCTGGTTCATAAGAACAAGGTCCAGCAGCAAACACACAGGACAACACAGCTACAGACTGGCAGAGGGCCAAACCCCCTCTCTACTGACCGTGATGAGCGCCACCTCGTTCCAATGTCCCTTACCCACCGTAAGATGACCTCGAGTGACCTACAGAGAGACTGGCGAGCGGTGGCTGGGGTGAAACGCACAGCGAGCATGGTTCTAAAAACAGGCTTCTGGAGGTCATTAGTGATTTTCTAAATACACAGATCTAATACAATATCTGATCTGGAGTTTGGGAGACATGGTTCCAGTAGTGTAGAGAATCAAACAGAACCAACACAAACCCAGAACCTGCACACCTAGAGACACTGATCAGTTACAGGTGGGCTCGTACATTTCTCCAGAGCTGCTGCTACATACGTACATCTTTATGTTGAATTGAATGACTTAGGAATTTTAATTGAACGGTAGGAACTGCAATTTTGACGACCACATGTTCAGCCACATCTGTTTGAACTTACGTCTGTTTGAATACGCTAGGTGCAGGCATGGCTGGCTCAGTGAGCACTAAGAGGCCAGTGAGGACAGAGGAACGAGCAAACAAAGCCTAGTTCAGGAATCCACCTTTACCTGGGAGTGCTGCAGATTTTGAAATTCCCTATTTGTGACCTTCCTTGTACTGGCCAGGTAAACACGGGCTTTGGACAGAGCTGAAGCTGCAGTGCTATTCACCAGCAGTTTAATCACATCCCAGCATCTGTTCAGGCACCAGGACGTAGATGCTGCCCTAATGAAAATGGAAAATCCAAACCAGAAGCTGGAGAAGATGACTGGGTACTTTACTGAACCCCACATCTGCCAGTTTGTGGTTCAGTTTGTGGCTTGGTTTGAAAGCTAGAAACTATTACAGATTTTATTAATTATAAATATTTAATATTTTTAAATAATATTTTTATATAATATTAAATTCTAATATATAAAATAGATATAAATAAATAAATATATATGTTTTTAAAAATATTTTTCTAGTATTTAATGATCAGAATTGTTATTTAATCACCGACACTAACAAATCTGTGGGACAGGAGGGGCGCTGGATTGGGTAGGTGGTAGGTGTTATAGGTAATGGCACGTCCATCTTCCATCATTTAATTTCTTTCACATCTCAGTTTTGCATTATAATCCCCCTGGGATGATGTGTTGTTATGGAACCCATCTGATGGGAAGAGTTTAGGGGCAGAGCGTTTAGCCTTGTCCGGGACACCTGATTGGCACATGCTGGCTCTGAGTAATGATGACTCAGTTCTTTTAAGAGGAAGTATTTTTGTGATGAACTCATGGCAAATCACAGAGACAGTGTTTACCGCTACTGTTGCCGGAGCTGAGCGCTCAGAGCTCAAAAGTGCTGCAAAGCAGAAACCACTGTGAGAAGTGGAAGTTAGCTAGAACACGGTTCACTCTGTGTCATATGGGAAACTGTAAAACCCGGTGTGACCTCCCTCAGGGCAGCCTGGTTCGTTTGCCCCATGTGTGTGTTTCAGGTGAGAGTGGGAGGCAGAGCCTGGACCTGGGTGGGTATTGAAATTTTTGAACTGGTCCTATTCAGGCTTCTTAGAACCATGGTGCTCTTCTGACAACCGTTTGGATCAGTTTATTATTAATAACAATAATAATAATAATAATAATAATAATAATAACCATTATCATTATTATTACTACTATTACTATTATCATTATTATTATCACTATTATTATCATTGGAACTAAGGAACATCAAAGGATACAACACCTCTGCACAGAGGGAGTAAACGGTAGTACCAAGATGGTGGTGTGTATAGATGTCGTCACGGTTCATGCTATCAAGCATATAGATGTTATCATAGTTCATGCTGAAGAACCTACTATTGTTTGGTTCTAGCTGGGAACCAACTTTTTTGGGTTCCTAACTTGTTTATTTGTTGTTTATATATATATATATATATATATATGTACATACTTTAGTACTGTTACTCTCCATACTTAAGTACATCTGAAGGTACATACTTTGGTACGGTTACTCTCCATACTTAAGTACATCTGAAGGTACATACTTTAGTACTGGTACTCTCCATACTTAAGTACATCTGAAGGTACATACTTTAGTACTGTTACTCTCCATACTTAAGTACATCTGAAGGTACATACTTTAGTACTGGTACTCTCCATACTTAAGAACATCTGAAGGTACATACTTTAGTACTGGTGCTCTCCATACTTAAGTACATCTGAAGGAACATACTTTAGTACTGGTACTCTCCATACTTAAGAACATCTGAAGGTACATACTTTAGTACTGTTACTCTCCATACTTAAGTACATCTGAAGGTACATACTTTAGTACTGTTACTCTCTATACTTAAGTACATCTGAAGGTACATACTTTAGTACTGTTACTCTCCACTGTAACTCAGCTACATGGTTTGTGAACTTTGTCCACCTCTGATTATGACCTGGCTGGAGGCCGGTTCGTAACACCCTGCAGAGAGTGCCGGTAGAGCAGGCGGACGTTACTCACCCTAGCAGGGCGATCGGAATGAGGCAGAGTCCGGCAGCGAGGAGGAAGACAAAGCCGGGGCACCAGGCCACCGTGATGCTGTAGAGATTGTTGAAAGCCGCACTGGCCAAGTTAGTGCTCAGGTTATCAGCGAAAGCCACGCAGGCGAAGAGAGCACCTGAAACACACAGGGGAAGAATCCATGTTAACTGAGGACCATATTGTGGTTGTCCTGTTCCAACAACTGGACCAGTGCATGAAGGGACTGAACAATAGCTGAGGAGTTCATCATTCAGGATTTGCAGCTGGAAATGTGAGGAATGTCTGCACAGCTGAGTGGACGTGTTCTCTTGAGTACAGAAGAGCTTAGAGGAGAGCACTCGTGGGATGGACGCTTGGCTAAGTAAGAGCTTTCGGTTGTTTGGGTGAACGGCTTTACCCTGCTCAGCCTTCGAGACCTCCTTTGACATCATGGAGCGCAAGACTGGAAAAGGCATGATGGCCAGGAGCATAGGAATCCTCACTGTAGAGAAAAACATGATAACAAACATTAGCTTGACAGAGACGTGTCCCCTTCTGCAGCTGTGAAGATAAGCTGCCAGGCTGTTTCAGGTTCAAGCATGTGCGAATCTGGACATAAGCTCCCCCGACATAAACATGGGTCCCCTGTGACGTAACCTACAGCATGTAAAACCTCCACCAGCACCAATAACACTGTGACTGGATTTAACATGCACTGGATATGCTTCTGGATGTTGCCACATCAGTGTTCAGACACTCGTACATCAAAGAACTGGTCAGGTGGTCCAGATGTGGTGGATGCCTTCCCTGGCACAATTCCGAGGAGAATTCCCTGTAGACTGGGATTGTATCCACTGTTGGTAGACCTGTATGACCGTACGCTTCCATACACCTGCAGATTCAGCTACTTCCCTCACACTATGGTCTTTGGCCACGCCCACGTGCAGTCCCTCCTTTTAGCCAATCATTAACATCTGCTCTGGAGAATTTTCCACACATGGAACGAGACATTCCCTGCACTGTAGCACCTCTTCCCAATCTATGGATCCCGTTACTCACACCTGCAGGGATTTATTGCCCCATCATCCTCGTGCAGCGCCATCTGCAGGAGCCTGAAGGTACTACCACCTTAAACAGGCATGAATTTTTATTGTCCAGGGAGCTTATGATGTGGTCATGTGGATATCAAACTAGACTCTACTGTGGTACACTGAACAGCTCCACCTGCTGAGAATCTGAACCAGTCCATATCCTGCTACACCACCTCTACTCCTGATGTAGACAGTATGATCCTCCTCCATATCTCCACCTCTAATATATATTTAGTGGTGTAAAAACTTTGATCTCTTTTTCTGCACAGTGTAAAAGCTCTAGTTCTCCTTTCAGGTTAGTGAATATTCATGATGGACCGACCAATAGAATCGCTCCAAACCTGCTTAGTAATAAACCTGGTTCTATCAGCTCCACTGCAGGGTAAGGAAGCTGCTCCATCCTCCTGTACAGCTCCACTCTGGAGGGGTTTAAGGTGGACTGTATAATTCTATGAGGGCTAGTTAGAAAGAGAACTGACTATGAGGAGCCGGGTCTAAACTTATCAAGCGTCTCAGAGTAGGAGTTCTAATCTATGATCTGAAGTAAGGTCATTGTAAATAAGAGACAGATCTATTCCTAGATCAGACCTTGCTCCTGTAGTATTTCAGTGGGCACAGATAATAACAGAGACTTGTATTCTGATTTAAGGTTTAACATTTAGCTCAGTTGATTAAGAGGAACCCAAAAAAAGGAAGCCTCCTCTGAAATGAAGCACAACAGCTTTCAGTCACGGATTACAGAGAACTGGAAAAGGTTAAGAGAGTCCATAGAAAGTGCAGAGCTGGTTTTAATACATGTTGGCTAAATGTTTTCAGATTAACCCTCTACTGGCTACTACGTGCAATACCACAGTTCCTACACTCACTGTCCACTCCATCAGCTCCACTGACCATACAGGACACTCTGTAGGTGTACAGGTCCAGACTGTAGTCCATCTGTTTCTCTGTGTACTGTATTACCCTGTTCTTCAATGGTCAGGACCCCCACAGGACCACCACAGAGCAGGTATGATGTGGGTGGTGGATCATTCTCAGCACTGCAGTGACACTGACGTGGTGGTGGTGTGAGTGGATCAGACACAGCAGTGCTGCTGGACACCTCAGGGTTACTGCTGGACTGAGAATCGTCCACCAACCAAAGCGGTCCTGGGGCCAGCGTCCCGGGGGCCAGCGTCCCGGGGGGCACTGATGAAGGACTAGAGGATGACCAACACTGCACTGTGCAGCAGCAGATGAGCTATCGTCCCTGACTGGCCATCTACAAGGTGGACCAACAAAGTAGGAGTGACACTCAAACGTCAGTGTCACTGCAGTGCTGAGAATGATCCACCAACGACATCATACCTGCTCTGTGGTGGTCCTGTGGGGGTCCTGACCATTGAAGAACAGGGTAATACAGTACACAGAGAAACAGATGGACTACAGTCTGGACCTGTACACCTACAGAGTGTCCTATAAAGAAGACATGCCCTCTGTACCTACCAAGAAACATCATGAGTGTGGTTTTGGCGAAGGCCATCATCGTCATGCCTGTGAAGACCGACAGCATCCCGATGAAGACGATGGCCAAGTTAGGCAGCCAGCGAGACAGTATGTACACGCCGATGAAGCTGGTGATGAACACGACTGTGGAGAGTGCTGAGCCATAGCCGATGAGGATCTCGCTCCAACACAGCGGCTCGTTAAGTTCGTAAAGGGTGACCACAGTTAGGCCGCCAAAGTTAGCAAAGCTATATGAGCAGAAGATGACTATGAGGAGCACCAGCAGACAATTCCTCCTCCTGGTGCCATTGGCAAAGAGGTTATAGATCCCAGAGGTGAGCTTCTTCACTGCCCCACCACATGTATCACTGTCCTCTGTATGTTCCACCACCCGGCTTTCCTCCAGAAGGAAGACTGCATACAGCAGGTTGACCAGATGGCACACGGCCGCGGTGAAAAAGGGCCAGTTAAACCCAGCCACCCTCAAGAAGTAGCCGGTGGAGATCAAAGCCACTCCAGACAGCAGCCCAATCACCATATCCAAGCCAGCCATGCGCAGGGTCTTCTGCTTGCCGTCCTCGCACAGGTCTACCACATAGGAGAAGCAGCCACCCAGTATGGTACCTATGCCCCCAAACAGGGCTTGGGCGAAGGAGGCTGCGATGAGCAGGTAGAGGTTGAGCTCGAAGATGGATATGGCGAGGAAGGACAGGCAGTAGACCAGAGAGCCAACAATGGGGAGGATGATGGTGATCTTGCGGCCCCGCCGGTCGCTGTAGGCCACCAGGATGAGGGTCACTAGGAGACTCGGGATCAAAGAGAACAGCTCGGAGCACATGGAGAACAGTGAAGCTGCTTTCTGAACCTCCTGGGAAAACAGCAAAGACAGATCATCACACACCGATGAGGAAATACTAACCGGTCCGGGAAACATTAAAGGCGTACAGCAACTACTCTGGAAACCTCCGTGATGCAAAATTAGCTCTGACCGATGAGAAAAGGGAAGCTGAAAGAAGAAGAGAGCAGAAGTGGTGCTATAGAAGACAACAGCTATGCCTATTAATAACGTGTGCACTCAAAACCCCAACAGGTGCGAACCCCTGAACATCTGCCTACAGGCTTAGACAAGCGTCATCGTGCCTTAAGCAAAAACGATAGATGGCTTGCTCCAGCCAGTCTGTAGTGTTTGGTGTAGCCTAGTGGGCTATACTCCCACCCTATAGACTGGTGTATGAACCCCTACCTGGACAGGCACCCCATGCTATACCTACACCAGGTGGTTTATGTCTCCGTGTTGAATCTACACCGTGTATCTTACGCCGTAGCCTGCCGTGCACTTCCCCAAAAATACAACTGTGATTCATTTCGACTAGGGAAGCACCAAACCATGGCACTGATGACGGCACTTGGGTGGGCCTCAGCCAAAAGTAGGCAGCTCTGCTGTATCTGTGCCTGAAGTGGACCAGATCTGTTTTGGGATAGGTGGGCCAAATCAATGTTGTATATATGTGGGGGCCACAGCAGATTGCCAGTGCCGACAGTGGGGCAGCAGTGCCATATCTAGGCCAGATGTGATCACTTCTGCTTTCTGGGATTTGGCTATTTAATTCATGTGACGGTGGAAAAGTGGCAAAATTAATGAAACGCAGTGATCGGTAATAACCACGTTCGGGCAAATGTGTCTTTTTTTGGTGGGGTTCAGCCAAAAATGCTCATTTCGGAGCATCCCTAATTTCGACGCCTCATGCACTAGGCTTGGTAGCATCATCATTCAGCCTTCAACTTTTTTTTTTTTTTTGCCCTAGTGTCAATGCTACCAAGTGTTTGAATAGACTGAAAAACCCACAGGGCACATTTAGAACCAGTCAGTTTTTGATCAAATGGTATCTACCGGTCGGTGGCTCAGTGACATAATTTCATTAAAGACCTGTTAGTGTAGAATTTAGTTGAAACAGAGTGCACACAGATTACTACACCAATTACATTATAATATATAACCAGAATTATGTTTATGAAAGCTCATTAGAACAGTGAGGTTCTCAACAGTGTTCATCTTTATTGTCCTCATTGGTATGTTAGCAACCACCCTAACCACAAGGTCAGTTTAACAGCTGATCACCACACAACAGCGATCGATAACGGGGCGAGTCCTAATCCAAATTATTGACTTATTGTTCCAATAATCAACAGTTCCTTTAAACATCAAAACAGAGGTGTGCTGCAGCCCTGATTTGGGAACAGGCCCTGCAAACAGGCTTACAGCTTCTCATCAATACAGTTACATAACATTCTCAAGGTCACGCAGGTATACGCTCACCAGCACACACACACACACACACACACACACACACACAGCATCAGACACCACACACACACACAGCATCACAAAACACACACACACACACACACAGCATCACAACACACACAGCATCACAAAACACACACACACACATACATACACTCTCACTCACTCACCCACACCCAGCATCAGACACCACACACACCATCACAAAACACACACACACACACACACACACAGCATCACAAAACACACACATATACATACACACTCACTTACTTACTCACTCACTTACCCACACCCAGCATCAGACACCACACACACCATCACAAAACACACACAGACACACACACACACACACACCCAGCATCAGACACCACACACACACACACACACACACACACACACACACACACACACACACACACTCACACCCAGCATCAGACACCACACACACACACACTCACACCCAGCATCAGACACCACACAAACACACACACACACACACACACCATCAGACACCACACACACACACACCATCACAAAACACACACACACACACACACACACTCGCACCCAGCATCAGACACCACACACACACCATCACAAAACACACCCACACACACACTCACACCCAGCATCAGACACCACACACACACCATCACAAAACACACACACACCCAGCATCAGACACCACACACAGAGCATCAGACACCACACACACACCATCACAAAACACACACACACACACTCATACTTAGAGTCATTTTATGATACCTTACACAGACTTTAAGGATACACAGCTGCAGAACCTGTACCGTTTAGGTACCCCCCCTCTAAATGGGGTAGTTTATAGTTTAGGAGGGGGATAAAACTCACCTCATGGTGGCTGGAGTGATTACTGCCATTGGTAGAACACCTGGAAGAGTCGTCCAGGGCTGGGTAAGAAGTGTTGGTGATGTCCTTCCACAGTCGGCGGTAGACATACTGCTGCACCAGAGGGTAACCCAGGAAACTGGCGAAGGCATAAACGGCGACCACCGGTTCCACAAAATAGAACCTCTTCATTCCGGCTCACGCAGACTGTAAACACAATGACAGCTGTGACTGGATCAGGCGTGTACCGGACAAGGTTCTGGATGTAGCCACATCACTGTTCAGACACTCTTAGATCAAAGAACTGGTCAGGTGTTCCAGATTTGGTGGATGCAGTCCCTCCTTTTAGCCAATCATTAACATCTGCTCTGGAGCCATTTTCCACACATGGACCGAGACATTCCCTGCACTGTAGCACCTCTTCCCAATCTATGGATCCCGTCACTCACACCCCATGGGGATTTATAGCCCCACCTGCAGGAGCCCTGAGGTTACTACCACCTTAAACACACGAGCTGACTGATATATACTTAAAATTAGTCAAGTATTGATTAAGGTTTTTGCCTATAGGGTTCCTACAGCTTTGTGACAGTGTTGTGTGTTTACTGGGAGACCGTTTAGCCAGGTGACACTTCTCTCCAGCAAACAATACTGAATAACTATGCTACCTGTGGTTATTTAACCCGCTCTAAAGCCCTCCTTATCTGAGGTAAAAACCTCCGAGTGCACGAGCTATGTTACTAGTTCCCTCGAGATACCCCACACCTACTCAGGTATCAGTGCGCGGAAAACATTCAACCCCACTGACCGGTCCGGTCTCGGTCACCTCACCCTGCCCACCAGTCTCTGTAACCCACATCCCCTCTGAGAAGGACAGATACATCACCTTCACCCGCCGTTCTGACTCCGGTTTGATGCGCGCTGTCTCCTGGCGGTTTATGGTTCTCTGACTGTTTATGAAACTGCTGCGGCCACTTACGGAGCTCTCGAGTTCCTGTTTTGGACCTGTCGTGGGCTGTGATTGGGCGGTTGGACACAACGCGTCGCTCTCAATGGCTTGAGGAGCTGTCCATTATTTAGTGCGGTCCGAGAAGGCGGGGCTTATCTTAGATTGTTTCACAGCGCCGCTTGTGATTGGTGCAATCCATATTACACAACATGAGAGCGATTACAAAACACGGAGATGTTAAAGTGGCAGTGATATAATAATAATAATAATAATAATAATAATAATAATAATAAAAAATAATAATAATACTATTTATTATTTACTACTATACTAAAATGCTACTACTAATATAATAATCATATTTATGATTAATACTTCTAATAATAATTACCACAAAAGAAATAATAATAATAATAATAAGAAGAAGAAGAATATTTATTAATTACTACTATACTAAAATGCTACTACTAATATAATAATCATATTTATGATTAATACTTCTAATAATAATTACCACAAAAGAAATAATAATAATAATAATAATAATTTATTTGCATTCAATATTTACATGTATTTGTTATTTTGTAAGCATAAAAAAACATAATTAAATGATAGTTAATATAAAATTAACTTAATTTATTCCTTTATCACGACAAAATAAAGTATACAACACACAGAATACAGCAAATGATAATTAGCTATATCTAAAATAAACGTATAACTTGTCTAATTTGTCTGTATAATAAAATAAAATAGAATAAAATAATGTAAAATACAAATAAAATTATTGTTTATTTTATCGACACAGATGCTATCAAAGAAATACAACTAAATACTCGTGGCTCCTCAAGTAACTGCTTATAACAGCTTAGGTCACTTAGCTATTGCTAGAAGAGGTCCTATAGATAACGTTAGACGTTAAGTGTTTAAGGGGCTCAGAAAAATGGGCATCTTTATTCATTTACAAGCATTCTATTCAATTCTATTCAATTCTATTCAATTCGATTCTATTCTATTCTATTCTATTCTATTCTACTCTACTCTACTCTACTCTACTCTACTCTACTTTATTCTATTCTATTCTATTCTATTCTATTCTACTCTGTTCTGTTCTCTGTATCTACCCAGTGGAGTTAACTGATTATTTTCACTGTATTTCTAATAAAATTAATTCCCTCTTCTCTCATCTCATGTGTGTCTCTGTTTCTCAGACCCCAGTCCTCTTTTATTGCCATAAAAATGTTACGAACTACATACCAAACCGGCAATGCACAAATACAAAGTGTATTCATTTTTTCCAGGGCTACACCGAGAGAAAGAACAACAAGAAGAGAGAGAGATCATAAATATGCCTCATGTCTTTAATCACATTGATTGTTATCAGTGCATTTTGCTTTTGTTAATATGACACATTGATCACATATTTGTTTGAAATATTCCAAAAAGTGCATGAAGTTACGTTTAGAGACCATTTGACTTTGAAGCTTTCTTGATATATGGTATCAGGTCTAACTCAACTCATCACTTCTAATTTAGAATACACGTTCAATTTAAAAGTCTGTCCAAAATTTCAGACCGGCTCCTCATAGCGAGTTCTCCTTCTGTGTATCTTAAAGCTTTACTGTATCATAAAAGTGACACCAAACTATAAACTATACAGTCCACCTTAATCTCTCCAGAGTGGAGCTGTACAGGAGGATGGAGCAGCTTCCTTACCCTGCAGTGGAGCTGATAGAACAAGGTTTATTACTAAGCAGGCTTGGAGCGATTCTATTGGTCGGTCCATCATGAATATTCACTAACCTGAAAGGAGAACTAGAGCTTTTACACTGTGCAGAAAAAGAGATCAAAGTTTTTACACCACTAAATATACACAGATCAGCCATATCATTAGACCCACCTGCTTGCATCTACACTCACTGTCCACTGTATCAGCTCCACTGACCATATAGGACACTCTGTAGGTGTACAGGTCCAGACTGTAGTCCATCTGTTTCTCTGTACACTGTATTACCCTGTTCTTCAATGGTCAGGACCCCCACAGGACCACCACAGAGCAGGTATGGTGTGGGTGGTGGATCATTCTCAGCACTGCAGTGACACTGACGTGGTGGTGGGGTGTGAGTGTGTGTTGTACTTCAATGTCACTGCTGGACTGAGAATCGTCCACCAGCAAAACTATCCAGCCAACAACTATTCAACCCCTAGTGGGGCAGCATCCTGTTGGCAGCGTCCTATGGGGCAGCGTCCCGTGGGCAGTGTCCTGTGGGCAGCATCCTGTGGGGCAGCGTCCTGTGCGGTAGCGTCCTGTGTCCACTGATGAAGGACTAGAGGATGACCAACACTGCACTGTGCAGCAGCAGATGAGCTATCGCCTTTGATTGTCCATCTACAAGGTGGACCAGCAAGGTAGGAGTGTCTAATAGAGTGGACAGTGAGTGGACACAGTGTCTGAACACTCCAGTGTGTGCTCCTATGGTCAGTGGAGCTGACTGAATTCACCATGAGTGCAGACACAAGGTGTACCTAATAAAGTGGCTGGTTGATGTGTGTATTATGGGCTGTGGGCCGTTATGGGCGGGGAAGGCTGATCCTAGTCGTGATGGGCGTTCCCGCGCAGATTACGTTCCTCATTCTAACTGATGGGCGGGGCTTAGTCCGGACCCTGCCGAACCGCCCCGGTCATTCAGTGACTGTCAACCCGGCGGAGACACAACACTGCCAGGTAGAGCTTCTCTGTTTTTATGGCCTTCATTATTCCAGAACCGTGAACCGATCACCGGAGCTGACACTGTAACAGATCATGCATGTAACGTTAGCTTCTTGTGCTAGCTGGCCTCGGCTAACGCTAACGAAGCCGCTTCGGCGCAGCGGCGGATCAGATTCATCCGTGTTAGCCCAGCTATGCTAACGATGGATGCTGCTAACGCGTATAGTCAGCCATGGCACGAAGTGTCGCCTAACCAGAGATAATTGTGTGATATATATTAAGCAAGCTGTTTCTAACTCGCAGTTCGGTAATAATGTCAGTCAGTTAAAACAACCTTGGTCGGCTAACCGACGGTGCTCGCTCGCTCGCTGGCTGGCTAAGCTCACTTCCTCAGTGTGGCCCGTTTGTTTGTGACTGGCTAGCTTCAATGCTAGCTGTATTTACACCCGGTTCACCTGTCACTAGCTAGTCTGTACAGCCAACCCGGCAAGAGTGATGTCGACAAGCTATAACACAGCTAAAGCGGCCGTTTAATGTATTTAAATATGATTGTGTCACGAAGCCAAACCGCGTCCAGAAGGCTTTAGCAGCACGTTAGCTCGAATGCTAACAGTAACGTTAGCTGGCCGGTGCGGCTGCATTACATTACTAACAAATTGCTACATAGTCGGAAATACCAGGTAGTCAATGCATCGCTGCTACCTGTCGAGTCTAAACACGAACGTGTCCTCTGTTTAATAGGAACAAGTGAGGATGCAATCAAGGAGGACCAACCCTGTTATGGTTCCTATTATTCTGGCATGATTCGTGCTAGGCTCTGAGCTAATTTCGATTCCTGCAGTGTCAGTGAACAGCCGTTGACTGATAGTAGTATTTAACCCTTACCCCGGGACAACACCGGAGATGATCTTTATCTAGGGCTTGCTAGATTCCGGGGATGCTTTAAGGTGTGTTCTGATGGTGCCTTTAAGGTGTGCACCTGCTGAGCACCGTCTGTTTGGAGATGCTGCAGTACATTAGGCCCAGATTTACAGCAACGCTTAGTGCTTGGGTGAAATACATGTGTGTGGGGATTCTGGTCACATGATGAATGATTGTAGAGGAGCTAGCCTGTTGTTGGTTCCAGCTGTAGAGAGAACGCTGTAATTTGACTCTGTGTATTCCATCTCGAATGTCCCTTCTCCTTAATTACCAGGTGTGAAGCAAGTTGTGTCCAACACCAGCCATGGCATTCAGTAAAGGTTATCGCATTTACCACAAGCTGGACCCACCCTACAGCGTGATCGTGGAAACGAGGAACCGGGATGAGTGCTTGATGTTCGAGTCCGGTGCCGTCGCTGTGCTGTGTAAGTGGACGCGTTCTGAGACGTTTGTGATCTGGTCCTGGTTTTAAAGAGCTGGGTGCATGTTGGCTCTCTCTAGATGCCTTGTCATAACCGTGCCATGAAATGTCATATCTCTTCCAGCGGCTGCAGAAAAAGATGCCATCAAAAACACGTACGCCAAGATGCTGGACGCTTACGGTATACTGGGAGTTCTTCGTCTGAACCTCGGTGAGTGGAAAGACTGCACAACTGGGGCTTGGGCTTTGTCCTTCAAAGGTTGTTGCCACAATAACTCTAAACCCCAAAACAGATTAAAGGAAAGTTCCTGATCTCTTTAAAGATGTGTTGACGTCTCTCTCTTCATGCTAAACAAACGAGAGGATTAGTGTGCCTTGTGGGATCCTTGGTTATTATTATGGACCCAAAATTGCAGAGCCTGGTCTTCATTGTGAAATACACTTATCACCAAAGTAAGAGCTGTACCCAGAAGGAGGTGTGGGAGTGCAGGTCTGTTGGGAAGGAAGATAAAGGTGACCAGGATCAATAACTGATGATGAATTTAGACTGATATGATCAATATTTATTGAGCTACACATACAGAAGTCTGTCTCTCAGTATGGCGTCGGGCCGCCGTGTTCGCTAACCCAACACGCCAGACGACTCGGTATGGAGCTGTAGAGGTTCCTAATGGTGTCCTGTGATAATCCATCCCATGCAGCTTGAACATCCTCACACAGTTCCTGCAGATGGTGCGGTAGGGGTGGAGGTGGAGGGACACCAGGTCTTCTGGCTGTGTGACTACACACTGTTCATCTTGGTGCTGACCACGGTGCCTCCACACACGGATTCGTTGGTCGTCTCCACCAAGACTAAAGCGGGACTCGTCACTGAAGATGACCCGCTGCCATTCTGAGTCACTCCATGACAGTCTGGTACGACACCACTGCAGTCTTTGGTGACGGTGACGTGGTGTTAAGGACAGTCGTGGTAACGGTCTGTGTGCATGTAGTCCTGCGTGGTGCAGCCGTCTGCCGATGAAGTCAAGCCTACTGACCTTTCATCCCTGTTGATTCCTTCTGGGTGCAGCTATTTGGGCGGCTGTTCTTTTGATGATGAGTGTTTTCCGTACTAATACCTGATTTATTAGAACTCACTGCAGATAGTGATGCATTTTATGAGAGACCAGTGAGTTAGCAATGGGGAATATGGCCCATGGAAAATGGAAATCCCCCTTGAGGAACTCTCTGCAATATCGCATTTTGTGCAAGTTGCATTCGCCCCAGTGTTGTAAAACCGTACCAGCCCTTCCTCTTGCGCAACTCCTCCTCACGTTCTTGTATTTTTGTTTCCCTGGTGCTCGTTCTTTCCTTAGGGGACTCCATGCTTCACAGTCTGGTGGTAGTGACTGGGTGCAGTTCAGTTGGGAAGGTGCAGGATTCTGAAGTATTCCGGGTCACAGCCACAGATTTCGTCTCCCTCAAGAATGACCCGTCAGACGAGGACAGGATCGCTGACGTGCGCAAGGTTTTAAACTCGGGGAACTTTTATTTCGCCTGGTCGTCCACTGGAGTGAGCATGGACCTCAGTCTGAACGCACACCGCAGGATCCGAGAGGACACTTCGGACAATCGATTCTTCTGGTGAGTTAACCAGCTCGCTGTGATGCAGATCTGAAAGTGCTTTGCATTAGCAAGGATGGTTTGGATGCATCGTCATGGCCTCGCAATATGCAAATGCCACTGTTTGACTTTTCATTTGCATATGTGGGCAGCTGTTCTCCCAGATGCCTGTCTAGCATTCCCGAATGATCCCCAAAACAATGTCTCTTATTGAATATCAGTATTAGTCATACTCTGCCAATTGATTTCCATGTCAGCAGTTTGCCTTATGACAGTTATTTGTGTGTTATTAAACCATTATTAGTTGGATCATAGTTTTTGTAGACCAGACAAGTAACCAGGATCAGCTCTGAATGCTGAGTATGCCGTTCACGTGAGTCCTTTTTGTTTTAGACGATGGGGTTTGTTGCCGGCAGGGAACTCTTGGGGAGAGTGTCCCTTCAGCGCAGCAGCAGCAGTGTAATTTTATGGTCGAGATATTAGCATATATCACAAGTGGGGTTCACTGGAGTCCAAGCCCTCTACATAATTTTAGAGCCACAGGAACACACATGATTAGGGGCAGTCGTGGGCTGGAGGTTAAGGAACCAGCCTTGTGACCGGAGGGTCGCCGGTTCGATTCCCTGAGTCTACAGTAACGACTGAGGTGCCCTTGAGCAAGGCATCCAAACCCCAACTGCCCCCTGGGCGCCGTGGATAGGGCTGCCCACCGCTCCGGGTAAGTGTTCACTAGTGAGTGTGTTTGTGGTGTTTCACTTCACAGATGGGTTAAATGCGGAGACTAAATTTCTCCACTGTGGGATCAACAAGGGATTTAAATTAGAATGGGCACTGTAAAAGTGAAACACACACACACAGACTCACTCACACACTTGTGAACACTCACAGACACACACAGACTCACTCACACACTTGTGAACACTCACAGACACACACACACGCTAGTCAACAGACACACACACACACACTAGTGAATACACACACGTAGTGAACAGACACATACACACTAGTGAACACAGACACATACTCACTAGTGAACACTAGTGAACAATCACAGACACACACACCCACACACAGTGAACAGGGACATACACACTAGTGAACACAGACACATACACACTAGTGAACACTAGTGAACAATCACAGACACACACACCCACACACAGTGAACAGGGACATGCACACTAGTGAAAACAGGTGAACACACACACACACCCACTAGTGAACATTCTAGTGAAAAAACACACCCACACCCACTAGTGAACACGAACGCATTAGTGAACATGCAGATATACACACAGAGGGGCAGTGAGCGTCCCTGTGGAGCAGTTGGGGGTGAGGTTCCTTGCTTAAGGATACTTCACTTGTAGCTTGGGCATCAAAACGGCAACTCTCCGGTCACAATCCTGAGCCATACGTTTAAACCTGTGCTTTTTATATACCTGGTAAACTATTAACTATGCTAATATTTGGACATGGCCAGCCTTGGCAATTAAATCATTTACAGATGCACTAAATAATAATTCCACAGCCATTACACCTGTGTTTCAGTCTCAGACTGCCCCAAAACGTCATGTTTAACTGTGGGGGTATTGCTGCCGGACCCCACTACAGAGGGCTGGGTCATGAGCATGTCTCCTTTCTCCACTTCCACTTTTTGAGTTTTGTTTATGTCTGCAGTTTAGTCGTGGTGAGAACTGGCACATGCTTCCTGTACATCACGTAAAGCCAACCCTCTCATCTGGCGAACTGCTGCTGCCGCAGTGTTAAATATCTCGACGTGCTCGGATCAGAACTCTACCTGCCAGCTCTGTTACACCATGATGAGTGATGGGGAGAAGGAAGCTGCTGCTGCCCCAAGATGAACTTGCTGACCTTACTTAATCCCTCTTAGAAGTAAAAGGCACTCTACCCACACCTGCCCACACATGCCATTCAGGTTCACCTTGGGACAGCAGCAGAAATCCAAAAGCAGAGAGAGAAATGGCGTGGTCTTCCTTCTCACACACCTGCATCTCTTTGTGTTCTGTGTTGGTTCGAATCAGGAATCAGTCTCTGCACCTGCATCTGAAGCACTATGGGGTGAACTGTGACGACTGGCTGCTAAGGTTGATGTGTGGCGGAGTGGAGATCCGCACCATCTACGCTGGCCACAAGCAGGCCAAGGCCTGCGTCATCTCCCGCCTCAGCTCAGAGCGGGCAGGCACGCGCTTCAACGTCCGAGGCACCAATGACGATGGCCAGGTGGCCAACTTTGTGGAAACAGAGCAGGTGAGCTCTCTTAGTTTGGAGGTCATAGACTTGATGGCTGGAGGCTGGAAGTAGATAATGATGGTTGATGACCTCTCCAGTGTTCACACACAAAGAGCTGTCTACTACTCTTGGTTAATATGCAGTGAGTGCACATCTGGTTAATATCTGGTCGTTAATATCCGGCCGTTAATATCCGGCCGTTAATTCCCGGTGGTTAATCTCCAGTGTGCACACATCCATGTTTACAAGCTTGTGCGTTTATATGTAACTTATTATCCACAGGTCATTTTCCTTGATGACAAAGTGTCGTCTTTCATTCAAATCCGTGGATCGATACCTCTATTCTGGGAGCAGCCAGGTATACAGGTAAGCTTGAGGAACATTTGCATGGTTCTGTTTAAACCTCCTTGCTGCTTGTTGGAAGTGGGCCCTCTGGGTAAACCATTAAACCGGCTCATTCATCACTGAGACCCAGCTAACTAGGCAAATACTGACCATGTTTTGTCATTTTGTTGGAAGAATTCTGTCCAGGGAATTTTGTTGCATCTGAATCAAAGCCGCCATTCAGGCACGAACAGGAAGGACATGAAGCCACACCTGGTATTTGGAAGGCTTGATTCTTAAATTCAGTGGAATTGGTGGATGGTCTTTGTTTTTAAGGTCTGATGGCTTTGTGCAATGTCAGTGGTGAAAAGATAAGAGTATTCGGTTATTCGTTCATTGGATAGGGAATCAGTTTGTTATACTGAGATTCCCGTTTTCACGTTCTCCCATTGTTCACAAAAAATGTGACCTGCAGAAAAACACTATCTACAATTACAGACCCTGTAAACCTTTCCACAGTGGCTTCCTTGTTTATTCAGCTCCACTGTGGGTTAAACAGGGTTCAGTTCTTTCACTCCAATCCGCTTGTTAACACGTCCAGGTCCAAACCTCTACTGAGCTTGAGGTGGGTCTGGTCACCGTGCTGCAGGTCTGAGTTCACTGTAGTTTAAACCCGGTCCAGAGAACTCCTCAGGTATCGCTCTAGATCTTTCTCTGAGCTGAGAGGAACCGGCTGCAGCTGATAAGCTGAGTTACAGTCTTAGACCAGTGAAGACACGGTGTGGTAGCTCCAGCTAGCGCATCTATCTAACGTTAGCTCCCACTGGTAAACACCAAACTAGCCCTGTGTGGAGACCCCTGACTAGACTGTGGGGTTTACAGGGTGTTTCCTGGAATGAACCCGCATCTCCATGTTCCTGTTGTTAGCTGTTTCATGTGCTGTCCAGCTAAAGCTAATATAGCTAGCTTAAGCTCTGCCTTAGCTCGACAGCTAGCTATCTTCATTAGCCCTTTTCTGACCCACAAGCCCAAAAACTGAAACGTGAAGACGTGACTTCATAGCAAGACCCTAAAAACCCCACACACTATATCAAATATATCTGCACAGGGCCAGTTTGACTTTGCAAGTAGGTGCTAACATTAGCTAGCTTAGCTAGCTCGCTAACATCAGAGCCATGTGCCAACTTTGTTTCTCTTCATTGGTGTAAGGAAGATAACTGAGTAATTTTCAGATATATCAATGTGAACCTCAGCCAGTGCAGTAGAAGCTACAACCTGGACGTGAAAGACGAAGTATATTAAGTCACTCAATATATTAAATATATTCGAATAATTGTGCCGAATCTCCGGAGCCCGAAAACGGTATACGGGTCAGCCTTAGTAAATAGTCTGAGCATCATTTGGGAGGAGGTTGATCGGTCCTAGACTACTTCCCCACTTCTAAAATTGAGGTGAAATAAATTCAATGAATGAATTCATGAATTTTCTTTCCACTGACATTGAACAGAGGTTGTGGCTTTACATGTGCGTTTTCACTGGGAAGCTGGATAGGGAATCTCTTGCTTGCGCTGCTCGTTCTTACAGGAAAGCTCCAGTACGTATTTCCTGCTCTTTTTGAAAGCAGTGTTAGTCATGTTTCCTCCTCCTCTTTTTTTAAGCGGGTGCTTATAAAGATGTTGTGTAGATGTGGAGGTGATGTGGTATACGACCTCCCATGTGCTTCTTCAGCACGTCCAGTTGTAGGTTCACAGTGGTGTTGTACAACTACGCTCAACAGTCCAACCACATCTCATCCTGGGGTCGTTGTGTAAATTCTGAGTTAATATTTGATCATATTTAGTTTTATTTAACACACCTGGGAGGAGGGAACACCTGTTCTGCTGATTCAGGGAGGAGGGAAAGTGATGATAACGATATAGTGAGAGAACAGTTAATCAGTTACTGATGACTGAGATCGGACGCATCATTTCACACATATTACTGTAAGACATTTAGGGTTACAAAATATCTAACCTCTTTATTAGCAGAATATTAAAGCTTTACGTAGGAGGTTTATGACCTGTGTAGGCTTATAGAAGGTCATTTTTTTAGGTTCTGGCTTACTCTAGAACCATGCATCACAAGAACGCTGTAAAGACAATCTGGAAGTATTGTTGGAATTGTGGGGACTTTAAAGGAGCCATATGTATATCTTTAAAGGAGCCATATGTATATCTTTAAAGGAGCCATATGTATATCTTTAAAGGAGCCATATGTAAGAACAATACGGGGCACCTTATCACCAGAAAGCCACATCGTAAGCCACACACTCCCTCCTCCTAAGTCTCAGCATTAACAGCTGCTTATTTACCTCTCTAGTGTTGTGGGTTCAGCAACAACTTCCTCCCTTTGCTCACCAAGAGTGTCTCCAGCTGTGGAATGTAATATGGATCGATATTGGTCAGGAAGTTCCTCCATTCTGGTGTGTCCTGCTCATTTGATCGGCTACCTGACCTTTAAATGATCTAACCGGGAGCAGCTCCTCCAACATGACTGATAAGAGGTTAGAACAGGGCTTCAGGGCGGCAGCGGACTTCCACTCCCACAGGGCTACAGTGACTCACTACCGCCTCTTCAAGCACCAAGATGGAATTACGAGACAGGAATGACCGGAATACCATGCACATACATGTATAAGGTGGTAGTAACCTCAGGCTCCTGCAGGCTGTGCTACACGAGCATGATGGGGTGTGTGTGCCGGGATGCATAGGTTGATAAGAGGTAGTACAGTGCAGGGAATGTCTCGTTCCATGTGTGGAAAATGGCTCCAGAGCAGATGTTAATGATTGGCTAAAAGGAGGGACTGCATGTGGGCGTGGCCAAAGACCATAGTGTGAAGGAAGTAGCTGAATCTGCAGGTGTATGGAAGCGTACGGTCATACGGGTCTACCAGCAGTGGATACAATCCCAGTCTACAGGGAATTCCCCTCGGAACTGTGCCAGGGAAGGCATCCACCAATCAGGAATTCTTTGATGCAAGATCCAGAAATTTGTCCAGTCCATGCCCAATCCAATCACAGCTGTTATCGGTGCTCGTGGAGGTATTAGGTACGTTTGTCACATTTTACATATTGCTCCTTTAAAGTAATTTATATCAGCAGTCTACAATAAAAGTTTATACAGTAGGTAACAGTGAACAGCCTGTCCTAACGTCGTCCAAGTGAGTGCTGCGACACAGTGTGAGGTATTGTCCTAGTTACGTCCCATCGCTGACTAATTTCAGATGCTGGGCCTTTTGAAGGTTGCTGGCTCCTGTTAAATCTCCTTGTGTAAATGGATTAGAAATGTCACAGGAGGAAGCTTCTGATATGTTATTGCTAAGAGCCTGGGAGTAACCCGAGATGCTCTGGATCTGGCAACCCAGGTAGTGTTAAATATTGATGGCTGAGACCTGCACAGAGGGATCAGCCTGGGTGGGTGTGAGACGGGAGTGAGACACGCCTGCTGCAGGTCCTGGCCTCTCCGTAATGCCTAGTCTGTGCCTCTGAGAAAAGTCTAGAGGTGACGGCTTATGATGCCCACACGAATAAATATTCATTAGATGAGAGTGTCATGGAAAAGATGACGATGATGATGATGGTGATGGTGATCGCTGTTTAATCATCATGTTTGTTGTGCAGTGAAGTTATTTACAGTGGCACGGAGGAAGCAGCGAGCATGGCAAGGCAGGGTGCGGCAGGATGCGAGCAGACTGTGTCGTGACCAGCCTCTCTCTCTCTCACACACACTCCCTCATTCCTTTTCTAGACCAAGCTCGCTTGATTCAGCGAACCGTTACCACAGTAACTATACCAGACGGCGTTACGGCTGGTGTTTTTGGACAAGGGCGTGAAGCATTGGAGCTGCAGTGATAATGTTACCGCTTGTATTGTTGTTGTTCAGGACTGAGAGACACAGCCTGAGCATTTCCACATTGGTCTAGAGGCAGCAGATAGTGTGGCGAAGGCTCAGTTTACAGAATGCACTGAGACCAACAACAGTAATTAGGCAGGTACAGCTCGGGCTGGTCTTTTCTCGTCTCGGTTGAGGGATCGTAGCTTTACAGAAGTGATTCTTGGCTAGTAACCAGCTATAAACGGGAGAGCAGCTGTGGTCTGCAGGTCTGTGTTTAAACTTCTCAGAGGCCTTATTTTAGTCGTGGATAAGAAAGAGATTCGTACATCTCTGGGTTGCTGTAAATATCCATATGCTGTACATACACATACATATCTGCACCCAGAAGGAGGTGTGGGATTTGCAGTGCTGATAAAGCAGACTGAGAGTCTGTCTATTATTGGACTGCCTTTGGGGGCCTAGGTCTGTCACGATCGTGTGATTAATCACCATTTTTAAAAAGTTTGCTTTTTTAAATTCTTATTTAAATTTTTGTAGTTCACCGAATGGCTCTATGAAGTACACTCCACTGCTCCACTGGCCATATTGGACACTCTGTAGGTGTACAGGTCCAGACTGTAGTCCATCTGTTTCTCTGTGTACTGTTTTACCCTGTTCTTCAATGGTCAGGACCCCCACAGGACCACCACAGAGCAGGTAGTATGTGGGCGGTGGATCATTCTCAGCACTGCAGGGACACTGACGTGGTGGTGGTGTGTTAGTGTGTGTGGTGCTGGTGTGAGTGGATCAGACACAGCAGTGCTGCTGGAGTGTTGAGACACTGTGTCCACACACTGTCCACTCTATTAGACACTCCTACCTTGCTGGTCCACCTTGTAGATGGACAGTCAGAGACGATAGCTCATCTGCTGCTGCACAGTGCAGTGTTGGTTATACTCTAGTCCTTCATCAGTGGACACAGGACACTGCCCACAGGACGCTGGACACAGGACGCTATTGGCTGGATAGTTCTGGTTGGTGGACGATTCTGAGTCCAGTAGTGACACTGAGGTGTCCAGCAGCCCTGCTGTGTCTGATCCACTCACATCAGCACCACACACACTAACACACCACCACCACGTCAGTGTCACTGCAGTGCTGAGAACGATCCCCCACCCGCATCATACCTGCTCTGTGGTGGTCCTGTGGGGGTCCTAACCATTGAAGAACAGGGTAATACAGTACACAGAGAAACAGATGGACTACAGTCTGAACCTGCACACCTACAGAGTGTCCTATACGGTCAGTGGAGCTGATGGAGTGGACAGTGAGTGTAGATACAAAGAGGGGGTAAATGAACTGATTAGCCATCTTGCTTAGTTAAAGGAGCAATGTGTGGGATGACTTAGTTTGTGTCCAGCGATGGTATGAGGCGCCAGTGTTCACTCTCGTTCTGCTTCTATTCATATCACGTCTTTTGTTTGCTGGATTATTGCAGAGAAGGGAAGATAGCGGTTGTTTGCCGAAGGCTAGTCATCATTGTTTGCTTTTCCTTTCATTGGCTCAGTATAGAAGAATCTTTCATATTGCTCCTTTAACTATGAATGCATGCAACACATGAGGAACCCATCTCGAGCTCAGCCACTCTTTCTTTAAAGGGATAGTCAGAACTTGTTTGTTTGTTGTTGTTGTTTGTTTGTGACATGCACAGATATTCTCTTCCTTGTCACATAATCATACCACTGTAAAAGCGAACGGCGGTGGTCAATAATTGTGCTCACCTCAAATAATTTATGATTATGTGACGTGACAGGCCGACCCTTTTCTCCTTCTTTGTCTGCTCATCTGTCTATCTGTGTTTCCTTATCCCACCACTCTTCTGTCTTTAACACCCCAGCAGTAAGCAGGTCATGTGACATGCCTCTCTCTGTGCTCTCTCTTTCCGTCTGTAAAGGTCGGCTCCCACCGCGTCAAGCTGTCCCGCGGCTTTGAGGCCAACGCACCGGCTTTTGAGAGGTAATTAAAACATGCTGCACCCTGCTGGCGCGCCAGCTACCATGCAGCTGCTTATGGCAGGGCTCCGGTAACACTGCCGCAGACAGGCTGTCTGCTCCTGCATACACAAAGGAGAGGGCTCACACAGCGCCCAGCCCCTCCTCCCCTTCATTTAATCCTGTCCCATATTGTAGACACACTATGTGTATGACCCAGCCTGCACTAACTCAAGGTCAAACAGGACGTGGGAAGAGCCTACTTCAGGAATCTCCTCCCATATGGAGGAGGAGCATGGCCTGGGACTATTATGTGCTTAAAGGGTGGTCATAAATACTGATTACAGACCTTTAATACTTGTTGGAGATCTAATTGATATCTGTTCCATTCTGGCTGTACGCTGGATATGCCAACCAGTAAAACCAGTAGCCAACACTAAGGCCCAATCCCATTTCTTATTTTTACCCCTACCCCTTGTTTTGGTGGTTGAAATCTGGCCACTATGAAATGGGACAACACTTCAGGAACCGGATATGTCATCAGGTGTCATCAATGGCTTTTATGTAAACAAGTCATCAAATAAACAAGAGCACAAGCACAAAACTACAGGACTTCATTAACAGGCTGCTAACGGTGCTCTGTAGGTGACCCTGCCCGTCTGCAGTGACAGCAGAGGAGGGTGGAGTTCGGCTCCTCACTGCTTAAACACATTTAGGGTATCATGTGACCTCAAAGAGGCGGATGACCGTTATTTATTATCTCCACCCAGAATTCTTCAGTGATGTGAAGCTGAACTGAGCTTTTTAATCTCCAGCTTTATGATCCAATCTCCCCGTTCCACCTTAAATGATGCAGCAGCCTCAGGTACCATTTAAGGTGGAACGGGAAATTTCGCCAGGTAGCGCCGAGACATCTGCATATTACTAGTGATACAAGTACATGACCATAAAATCTTTTTTGCACTGCAGCAGCTTTTTAACAGAGTAAGTTCTTATTTATGGGTCTCTTTGTGCAGCCATCTTGCCGATGATCTGCTGGGCATTCTGGGAATTTTCTCATATTACTCCGTTTGGAGTGTGCCTCGAAAAAAAATCTGCTTGAAGGGCCATGTAGCCCCAACACTTCGCCCCACAAGCCTACCCCTAGATGTGAACCTGCAAAACAGAGGGGTAGGGCCAAGTGTTGAGGGCAAGAGGTGAAATGGGATTGGGCCTAAAGGTGGTTTAATTTGCATAGTAATGCTAATTAATGGATATTTGCTTTCATTTATTGCTAGCAGAAATAGCATCTATACCCCCCTCCCCCCCCACCCCCCAGTCGTTTCTCGTTTCTTTAAGCCAAGCCTGAGTTTATAGGAGATGACATGCTCTCCTGCTTTTAGTATGAGTCATTGTTCTGGGATGAGGAATGATGAAATCAGATGAAGCCTCTATACCCAGTGCACTCATCTCCTCACTTGGTTGAAACACTTACACTCCCTGCCCCTCCTGGATGCCCCCATTAGAACAGTCCTATCACCGTAATCTCTTTTCCCAAAGGTCTTTTCATATTCCAGCTTGTTTTCTACAGGAAGGAAATCCATACTATAATTAAAACAGTCAGTAGTGAGTGGAAGCCTCTGTCTATCAAAAATGAAAATTAAATGAATGTGAAATGCCCCTAGAGAGGTTCCCCAGGCACTTGCAGCAGATGGTGCGGTAGGGTTGGAGGTGGAGCGACACCAGGCCTGACATGGATTCATTGGTCGTCTCCACCAAACCTAAAGCGGGACTCGTCACTGAAGATGACCCGCTGCCATTCTGAGTCACTCCATGACAGTCTGGTACGACACCACTGCAGTCTTTGGTGACGGTGACGTGGTGTTGACAGTTGTCAGAACAGTCTGTGTGCTTAGCTCTCAAACACCGACCTACAACCGACGTATTGTAGTTTTCAGGCACTAGCATGGCACATGCCTCTTTTCCATCACCGCGTGCCAATGCTCATCAAACTTTTGGGCTAGTTCGTCCGCCATCTTTGTTGCTCTGGAGAAAGCATTTCATAGTGGGCAGTCAGTCACGGTACTAGGTTCCATCAGCCAATAGCATTCACTGACAGAACCAGCCCGTATCTCACCATCCAGAACCAGCTCATCCAGCCTGTGTGCTCATCCCAGAGGGGCCGTCACAGAAATACGTGCAGGTAGTGTTTCCCACATTCCAGATCTGCTTCCCAGATTAAGCGACACATGTCATTAGAAGGCGGACTCGTCCACAACCACATCACAAGTGGGATCCGAGTGTTCCCGAATGCAGCACTAGGCCCTTTTGCTGCTTGCGTTGTGGGTTCCACAGTTCCAGAAGAGAGAGTTAATTGCGCTGGAAGAGGCACCGATTTTTCCCGACGCAGACCAGTTTTTCCTGCAGTGGAACAGTTTGAGATTTTGGCACCGGCACCATGTTGGTGGGACAGTGAGACTGAGATGTGGACGAAGCTCATTTAAGTAATAGAGCTAAAACTCTGTGTGTGTGGAGCGGCTCTGGCTGGATTTCCCTCCCATAGTTTCAGGGCTTGTGCTACACAGAAGGCTGGTGGTTCTAAATCCCTAGACCTGGGCAGACCTTTAACCAAGCTATAATATTTGGTCCAGATCTAAATACCGCATAAGAACCTTCTGTCTGGGACTGACGGCGCTGAACCACATCAAGTTTTGAGCACTGACCCGCTCTGTGCCACATTATCCAGCCTAAGAAGGCCCAACCTGTCCCAAAGGGGTCTGTCATCACCCAGTGTGCTGAATCAAACCTGATAGAATAGCGATGGCTTAATTCCCAACTAGCCAGAATGACAGTCGTCATTAGATCTTTGATGAAAATGCTAAACTTGTATTTGTCAGTGTCCCATGAAAAAACAAAGCTTGAATCTCCATTTTTTGATTTTTACTTTTATGCATCATTGGAACACAGCAGCTGCTGTTTACCCTGGGTGAAAATTTCATGATGGATGGACCAACAGAAATGGCCCAAAACTGCTTGGAAAGACGTCTGGTTCCATTGACTTACATTAGAATTACATCCGGGTTTTGCGCTCTCCTGTAAAATTGCCATTTTGGAGATGCTATTTTTTATTTGGACACCAACAACATATATGTAAGTTAACACACATCAATTTAAAGCAACTTAAAATTCTGCTTTTGTAAACATTTTCATCAAACCGGGCTCTCGAACAGCATTCCACAGCTTGTTAGGCTGGAAAAACATTCCATAGCACGCTGCTATCATTCCTGCGCCTCTGGTTTCCTGATGAGCGTGGGCTGAATGGACCGTGGTGTTAAATTAATGAGGGGTGACTCCGGAATGCCAGATTAAAACACTGTTAAGGTGATGAAGGTAGAGAGGAGGAATAGTGGAAGGAGAAACCAGAGCTTGGTAAACGCCAGGTGTGAAACCTGACTCCATATTGATGAGAAATGACATCTGGGGACCGTCGCTGTCACGTTTGACTCGGCGACGGTCCACAGGATCCCCAGGACAGAGATTCCGAACCACTGTGGGTGCTTGGCCCTGTGTTTATAATTCACTACTGCATTACTCAGCTGTTGCAGCATGCCTGTACCTGTGTGGCTCAGTATGCGCACACACCAGCTCACCTTTATAATGTCTTCTGTGCAGGCACTTCACAGCTTTGCGGAGGCTCTATGGCAAACAGGTGATCATTAACCTGCTGGGCATGAAGGAGGGAGAGCACATGCTCAGCAAAGCTTTCCAGGTTAGTCCGTGCCTTTCCTGAACCACGTTCCTGTTCTCTTCTAATTTCCATAAAGAAACGGCTGTGTGCATTTTTATTAGGATTAATATACCTGCTATATGTATTAGAGCGTATATCATAGATGCGTCAGTAAGCGGAACATAACTGTGGGCACGTGTCATCACGTATTTCCGTTTCGGCCCCACACAGAGTCACTTAAAGGCCTCCGAACATTCCGGCGCTGTGAAGATGGTGAACTTCGACTACCACCAGATGGTAAAGGGAGGGAAGACGGAGAAGCTGGGCACGGTGCTGAAACCACAGATCAACAGGTTCCTGGACGAGTGTGGCTTCTTCAATTACTCTGCTGAGACTGGAATAGAGAGGTGGGTAGTCCACTATGATTTCTCCTTGTTAGTCTCCTGTGTACTGCACGGATTATGTTTAATCTGAATGGAGACCTTGGTGGGAATCGGTGATTCCAGCATTCCTCAGCTGCTTAATCCAGGGCTGTGCAAAGTGCAATTTCTGTTCCCTTCCTTCTAGATGCCAGACTGGAACCCTTCGAGTCAATTGTCTGGACTGCCTGGACAGAACCAACAGTGTCCAAGCCTTCTTTGCACTTGAGGTTTGTTCGTGTAATAGTTACAGTAGTAG
Organism: Prochilodus magdalenae; assembly: GCA_024036415.1. NCBI lineage: Eukaryota > Metazoa > Chordata > Actinopteri > Characiformes > Prochilodontidae > Prochilodus > Prochilodus magdalenae. The sequence continues at coordinate 418,196 of JAMWET010002641.1, forward strand.
AAGTCTTTAAGATGCAACACATAACATGGACTTGGGTATTCACTCACTCCCTCACTCACTCACATGCTTATTCACTCATTCAGTCAGTCACTCACTCACTCACATGCTTATTCACTCATTCAGTCAGTCACTCACTCACTCACAAGCTTAATTACTCATTCACTCACTCAGTAAAATACTAACTCACACAAGTCACATACTCGCTTCAGTCACTTACATGCTCCCGTAGTCACATATTCACTCACTCACTCACTCACTTATTCACTTACTCATTCACTCACATGCTTATTCACTCATTCACTCACAAGTCACATACTCGCTTCAGTCACTTACATGCTCCCTTAGTCACATATTCATTCACTCACTCATTCATTCACTCACTCATTCATTTACATGCTTATTCACTCACTCATTCAGTCACTCACTCACATGCTTATTCACCAATTCACTCACTCAGTAAAATACTAACTCACACAAGTCACATATTAGCTTCAGTCACTTACATGCTCCCTTAGTCACATATTCACTCACTCACTCATTCATTCACTCACTCACTCAGTAAAATACTAACACACACAAGTCACATACTCACATACATATTCACTCACTCACTCACTCACATACATATTCACTCACTCACTCACTCACATACATATTCACTCACTCACATACATATTCACTCACTTAATCACTTACTTATTCACTCACATGCTTATTCACTCATTCACTCACTCAGTAAAATACTGACTCACACAAGTCACATACTCGCTTCAGTCATTTACATGCTCCCTTAGTCACATATTCATTCACTCACTCATTCATTCACTCACTCACTCAGTAAAATACTGACTCACACAAGTCACATACTCGCTTCAGTCATTTACATGCTCCCTTAGTCACATATTCATTCACTCCTCACGTCATTCACTAAATAACTCAGTAAAAACTGACTCACAACAATTCACATACTCTCTCTCATTTACATGCTCCCTTAGTCACATATTCACTCACTCACTCATTCATTCACTCACTCACTCAGTAAAATACTGACTCACACAAGTCACATACTCGCTTCAGTCATTTACATGCTCCCTTAGTCACATATTCATTCACTCACTCATTCATTCACTCACTCACTCACTAATTTGTTTATATTTTAATATTAAATAATTCCATAGGTAATTTTTTTCCCCTTTTGTCTTTTGTTCAGATGCTGCCCCAGCAACTAGAGGTCATGGGACTTACAGAGAAGCCGCAGCTGGTCGCACGCTTTCAGGAAGTCTTCCGTACCATGTGGTCAGTCAACGGAGACTCGGTCAGCAAGATCTACGCTGGTACAGGTGCTCTGGACGGCAAGGCGAAGGTACACGTCCCTGTGCAGCAGAGTTAAGGAGGAACGGAGGGGTTGTTCTTCCATCTCTCTGTTGAAAGTAGCGAATGAAAGTAGGGAATGAATTGAAGCCTGTATTTTCCTAATTTGACTATAATTTGAGTACCAATTATTGAGAGTTTAAAACACTTTTAAAAATAAAAATGAACAAAACAGAGCAATACAAATATCATGCCTAGCCATATAAAAGTTAAAAAGACTTACCACCAAAACATTCATTAGGCTTTATTCTATATGTATATTTATATTTACACCGGTAAATGGATTTAAAATGTGCATTATCATCAGCTGCCAGCAGTTGCCATTATTGATTCATCTAAAGAATGTATTTTAATTTTATTTGAATGGTCATGGCACTTATTGTTGAATGACATAAAAACTAGCCAGAGTTCCAGGATTCATAAACAAACCTGGGCTCTTAGTCCAGGACCAGCAGACCAGACTTTCCAGTTCACTTACGTTAATATTGTTTGATCCGTCTGAATTTGGAGACTCTGAACGTTTTTCTCTTCGCTGAAAAAAATGTGATCTCTGCAAGTAAAGTGATCTTTAATCGATAAT
>JAMWET010002642.1:0-2500 GCA_024036415.1 Prochilodus magdalenae
AGGAGGTGGGGAAGAGAGAAGGGAAAGGAAGGATGAGTGACAGAAAGGGAGGGAGGAGAAAAAGGGAGAGGAAAGGGGAGAGGAAAGAAGATGGAAGGGGGAGGAAGGAGAAAGGGAGAGGAAAGAGAAAAGAGAGAGAGGAAAAAGAGGGGAGAGAAAGAAGAGGGGAAGAAAGAGGAGAGAGGAAGGGATGAAGGGGAAGGGAAGGAGGAAATGGAAAAAGGGAAGGGGGGAGTAGAAGGAAAAAGCTCATGGGGGAAGGAGTGAGAAGAGGGGGAGAAAAGAAAGGAGAAAAAGGAAGAGAAAAAGAATAAGGAGGAAGGAGGAAGAAAGGGGAAAGAAGAAAAGAAAGAGAGGAGGAGGAGAAAGGGAAAAAAGAAGAGAGGGATGGAGGGAAGGAGAAGAAAAATAATGAAAGAAGGTAGGGGAGAGGAAGATAAGGAAGAGGAGAGAAAAGAAAGATGGGGAAACTGCGTGGGAAGGACAAACAGAGAGAGTGAAGGACAGAAGTTTACAGTTTGATCTATAGAAGTTGGTTTGTTTGAAATGCTAAATCAGGGTGGCCTAAGACTGAAGATGGGGTATTGGTGCATGAATTTCAATTCATGGATAGGGAACATCTGGTTTGTCGGCCATCTACTGTCATTATGTAAACACAGCATCGGGAGCATTGTGCCGTTCCTTTCTGGAGGGGGAAGCGACCATCACCTTGCTTGAAATCCCAGGACTGGGCAAGGCACTGAAACCCTCTACGGTCCTAGCTGGTGCTGCTTTGCTGGTGGTGCTGTGCTGCTCCCAGACTGGGCATGGCTAGCCTGCAAAGGCACATTTCTCTGATTGGGTCAGCCCTCTCCGTTCTATTACACTGAATCTCACTATGAATGGAAATGGCTGTTCACTGGTAATTAGGTGCATTGTTGCATGTGTGAGCTTAAACGTCAATCACGACCATCCAGTATCGGAACAAATTATGTTTTTGTTTTTTTGTTGTTTTTTTTAACCCCAGTTTATCAGTGAGTGGCACATGGGCCCCTTGACTTATCAATGAATACCCATTACAGACTGACTACTCATGAAACTACTGAGTGCTTGTAATTCTAGTACATGTTCTGCGTTTCCTTTTTCCTGCTTAGCACTCAGACCTGACAGCTTTTAACATCAAGGATTTTAGCTGCTTTGCCTCGCAGCACTGCTGTCAGCTTTTTTTGAATGGCTGCCCCGCTTTGCTGATGTGAATGAACTGATGTGTTAAGCTATAATGTGTACACACACACACAGGCATGAGGACAGAGATGGAATTGGACAGGCAAAGCAGGATTCGGCTGTGTATCCAGCTGGCAAACATCCACCATTGCCGCACGCCTCAGCAGACATGCAGAACGCCTGTAACTCAAGGGAAGGGGTGTTTGGCTCAGAGCTGGAGTACGGGGGGGGTAAAGCTGGGTTAAGGTCAGCCTCGTATGTGTGGAGCGGTTCTCCGCTCACCGCCATCCTGCTGAGTGACCCTTTTTTTTTTTACCTCTGCACTGAAAGTGTAGAAAGGAGGCACACTGGGTGAGTGCTGCTCTCAGCACCAGCACAGCAGAACTGCACCCTCAGCTATGGACGCCCGTTTCTGCTGGTTGGGGTGCAAGCCCTCAGGAAATGTGGAACAGGGAGGACTTCCTGGATTTAGAAACTAGAACAGAGAATAAGACCGAGCAGTTTAAGCTTAATAAGTTGTTAGGGTGTTGCTAGGTGGATGCTTTTCTATCAGTGTTGCTAGGTGACTCTCTATGGGTGTTGCTTGGTAATTATGATTGTGTCCCGGATGATGGCTAAAGAGTTGTTGCTTTGCAATCCCAGCTGGTTGCTAGGGTGTTACTAAGTGGTTGCTATGGTTTGTCGCTATGGTGTTGCTAGGTGGTTGCAATCTTATCCCAGGTGGTTGTTAGGTGTTTGCCAGATGATGTTAGTGCTTCGCTATGTGGTTGTTTGGGTGCCACTAGATGATTTGCTATGGGTGTTACTAAGTGGTTGCTATGGTTTGTCACTATGGTGTTGCTAGGTTGTTATGGTATCCCAGGAGCTGCTATGGTGTTGTTAGGTGGTTGCAATCGTATCCCAGGTGGTTGTTAGGTGTTTGCCAGATGATGTTAGTGCTTCGCTATGTGGTTGTTAGGGTGCCACTAGATGATTTGCTATGGGTGTTACTAAGTCGTTGCTATGGTTTGGCTCTACTGTGTTGCTACGTTGTTATGGTATCCCAAGCGCTGCTAAGGTGTTGCTAGGTGGTTTTTAAAGTGTTGTTTCTTGATTGCTATATTATCCAGGTGGGCGCTAAGGGTTTGATAGATGGCTGGATTGGTAGCCCAGGTGGTTACTATGTGAGAATCCTATACCGGCTAAAACGATAGGGGTCTCTCTCTTTCTTTCTTTCTTTCTTTCTTTCTCTCTCTCTCTCTCTCGATCTCTCTCTTTCTCTCGCGCGCGCTCTCGCCCTCTCTCTCTCTCTCACTCT
>JAMWET010002642.1:5000-131214 GCA_024036415.1 Prochilodus magdalenae
TCTTGCAGGAACACTCTGAAGATGTTTTTGTGACCTGTGATCCGTTTGTTTTGGGCAATCTCAGCAGAAACATGAAAAATGAATTTGTTTCTGTTAGTGTTTAATTTCGCTTCTCATCGAATTGAAGTTTAAAAACTTTGAAGCGTCCGGCAGGAAAACACAGAGGGAGCTCTGGCATCCTCTTAAGGGGCAGTCATGGGCTTAATGTTGGGGAACCAGCCTTGTAACCGGAGGGTCACTGGTTCGATTCTCTGAACTGACAGTAAACGACTGAGGTGTCCTTGAGCAAGGCACCTAACCCCTACCTGCTCCCCGGGTGCCATGGTTAAGGCTGCCCATCGCTCGGGGCAAGTGTGCTCACTACCCGCTAGTGTGTGTGTATTCACGGATGGGTTAAATGAGGAAGACAAAATTCCTATGTGTGTAAAAACACAAATGGCACAAAATGGCCCTAAACGCTCTACTCGGAGAATGACTGGCCTTAGCTAATAACCTAGAACTTAAAAAATACTAAACACAAGGCCATTTTAATCCTGAAAAGAGGAAGGCATTGTGGAAAAAAGCTCTGAGCACCTGATCTGCAATCAGCTCCAACAAGATGGAGCAAAACACTTACTTAAACTGGAGCAGTGGTGCTTCAAAAACCGTCTCTTATGCAAGTGTTGTGACAGTGGCAGCTGAAAAGGCCATCCTATTCAAAAACCCAGGAATCTTTGGACCTTGATTAAAAAAAAAACCTTGACAATATAATACGTGTATAATACGTGTACACCTGCTGCAACAGTGCATTAGTAAAGAACCTGTCCAGTGTGCGGCGGCCTTAAGCCTAGTGTAGGGATAAGGCTCTGCAGGATGGCAGCTGGATCCATTGGTGTTTACAGCGTAAACAATTCCAGGCCTGTAACACTGCACATCTACACTGAACAATGTCATGGGGAACGGGGTGCGTGACTGTGCGTGCGCCAAATGAGTCACCACTGTCAAAACCAGACCGGTGACCTTGCGGCAACCACATTTCTGTGACCCGCACCCACGGGCCACACAAACACATGCATGTGTGCGTGCATACACACACGCACCGCACACTGCAGCAGAGTGAGCAAGATGGTAAAATGAGAACCTAATGATGCCTCAAGGACAAACCCGTTTGAATTGGGCCACTGTGAATAAGCAGCAGCCTCTGTGCTTCATAAACCGTCTGATGAACAAACGTACTAATAGTGAGGATGACCACATCTATCTATCTCTCTCTCACTCTCTTCCTTTCTATCTGACCCCCACACAGACCTTTGTGCAGGAACTGCTCGGGAGGATAAGGGGAATGAGGAAACTCAACGCGCCGCAGAAGAAAAGCCTTTAAAGGAGCTCACACAATGCCAACGACAATCCAATCCAGCGAAAAAGGACTGCAAGTCCCACGATCCATCACTCAGCCTCAACTCAGCACATCCCTCAGAGTCTCGCCCCTGTGCTTCGGAAAGCTCCCTCAACATGCCGTCCGGACTACAAAATCCCAGAATGCATCTGGTCAGCCAGGACTATACGCCACATGCAAACCTCAGTTAGGTCCTAGCATAGCATCTACTTAGCGAAAGCCACCACAGCCTCAACGTTTTAAAAGCCCTATAGGATTATTTACATTACAGGCCTGTAATGTTTCTTTACATTCTACTTCTTGAGAGTGAGGAACTGTGTGGGGTTAGATTGGGTTGAATGCAACCTAACATACGTTATAATTCTATAATTCTTTGGTCTGAATTTTATGTTGCGTGGTGTTTTTATTTTTTATTACTATTATTTTATTATTATTTTATTATTATTTAATTTTTCTCTGGGATCTTGTTAACCTGATTTGAGGTCAGTTGTATGCCCACTCTTTTTGTGAAGCAAGGTTAGGATCCGGATCGCCAGATTTACATAAAAGAGAAAAGCTCCTCCCCTTTGTCTGGATCAGGGCATGTTGGGTAATGTAGTCCCTCACAAAAGGCCTGAGTCGGCTGATCGGATTAAGGTTTTTAACTCGTCTTCCTGAGATTTCAGTTCGTGTTTCATTACCCTAGCTTACACATCTGTACATCACTCCATTCCTCATAATTCATGGTTGGTAGTCACAGGCTGTTGCGTAGCTAAAAGACTTGACTGTACTTGCGTAGAGGGAATTCGCTAGCGCGTAGGTGCGAAAGCATATGGAAGATAAGGACTGTTACATGGAAGTACATGGTAATCGGATATGTGTAGCAAGTGGTACGTAGTAAGAATATGGATGTTTTGAATATCATCATTTGATTCCACCCTCCCTCTTCTCCTTCATAAGCGTAACGGAGGCTGCCAAAGAGTATACCGGTGGAACTTGATATAAAGAGCTATGACTGTAAGTGAGCTTGTGTAAAATAGTCACCCCTTTGAAATGCCAGTACTAGTCTTCACCTCACAGTTTTCATACTCATGGATCAGATTTTGTGTCGAGATGATATATATAAATCGTATAATAACAAGGAAACCAGGAGAAAAAAACAACAACTAAAACTATGGTGCTGTTACTGTTCTATCCCTGTGTAATTCTTCAGTGCAGAAGGCTGGTGGGTTCAGTCTTCAGGTCAGGAAAGAGAGAGTCAGGTGTTGTCCTGTTAAGGCGATAGTTTGGCAAAATGACTCATTCTCCCAGTAGCCCAAATATAGTCCATCAGCAAAGACGCAACTGATGTAGGTATGTTTGTATGTATGTATGTGTGTAACACTGTATACCATATATATGTATGTATATATGGTATACAGTGTGTGTATGTGTGTGTGTGTGTGTGTGTATACATATATGTGTGTATATATAACAACCCACTGTAGTTATATATATATATACATATATATATATTATGGATATACTATATATATATTCCATAGTATATAATATATATAATATTATATATATACATTATATATACAGTGGCTGGACAATGAAAACTGAACACACTTGTTTAGACCACAATCATTTATTAGTATGGTGTAGGGCCTCCTTCTGCGGCCAATACAGCGTCAGTTGGTCTTGGGAATGACATATACTGCGTCCTGCACAGTGGTCAGAGGGAGTTTAAGCCATTCTTCTTGCAGGACAGTGGCCAGGTCACTACGTGATGGTGGTATGCTGGTATGAAGGTTCGTCCTTCTTGTGTGTATGCATGACATGTACCCTGGATACCATATATGTGGTCTAATATATCACAAAGACTTGCTGTCTTGGTCACAGATGCGTAGCAAGACGTGCACCAACAGTTTGTCCTCTTTTATACTCTGGTATGTCCCATAATGCTGTGTGCATTGCAGTATTTTGAGCAGAACTGTGCTCTTACCTGCTACTATACCTTCATATATATATGCTATATATACTGGTATATGTGCAGTTAATGAAGATTGGCCACCAGGCTGGTCCAATTTAGCCATGAGACCTCCCACACTAAAATGACAGGTGTTTAAGTTTCATTGTCCAACCCCTGTGTATATATATATATATATATATGGGTTATATATGTATTTTATGCAGTGTTATAATCAACATAAGCATATCTCTTCCACTGATTTTCCAAAATGTCTGCATAATCTAGTCCAGTAAAATTCAGGAGAGAATTTGCGAAGAAATTTACAGACCCCGATTTCTCTGACACAGTGGTGGTGATGGGAAACAGGGGCCACAGTGACCACGGTGCAAATATTTCCATTTTACCTGCTTTCCAAACGGACCAGTGGAACATGCATTTATCTCCTGAGGTTTTTAAATGTAATGGAAATGGAAACAGTTGTGGATCATTTTGCCTTACCTCACTTTGCCTGCATGTTCCTCTCACCATGAATGCACTTTTAAAATGATATTTTAGATCCTGTTTATTTTAGAAGGTTTCGGTCTAACACAGCAGGAAATGTCCTGGTAAGAATTTCATGGAACAACTTTGTGACGTATAGCTTTTAGAGGCATTGAACACTTCAGATGCCTGGTTCCCTTCACCACTATTGTAAACCATCCTGACTTGGTTTCTCTGGAATGGAGCATTTCACGCTAAACCACTCTGAATTGTATTAACATTATAATTATGCAGGAAATTGGTAAAAAATCATTGGAATTTTCCTAGCACAACGAGAGGCCCAATCTAGTTAGGGCCCGTATATACCTGGTCACTTCATGTGCCCTGAGTATCAGGATTATATCTGGATAAGGCCAAGTCACATTAGTGTGAGCGCAACCAAGATGCATTTAAAACAGGTAGACCCTGGTTACACCTGTGACTAGTATCTGGGGTGCATCCTAATAAGGTTTCAGCCATGCATTTACACTTGGCAGTCAAAAGCATCTCCGGTTAGTTGGACGGAAATCCCTTCTCTGTATGGGGCACATAGTTGTGTCTGTCCATATTGGCATTTAGTGTCATCTGGTCCTCAACAACATGCATTTACATTTCTGGCATTTAGCTGACGCTCTTATCCAGAGCGACTTACAAGGTTAATCATATTACAGGTGGGCCAGTGTAGTGTTGGGAGTCTTGCCCAAGGACTCTTATTGGTGTAGCACAGCATAGTCACCCAGTCTCCCACATGTGGTGGTGACTCTCTGGCGGGCAGTGGTGTTATCCACTGAGCTACACCAACCACGCGTCCTCCATGATTATCTTCCTCGCAGGCACTAATCACATGCCTAGCGATGCACTGCAGGGGGAGCAGTTTCAGTTGAACTGGGAGGTTGAGGTTGGTTGTGGAATGTGTTTTGGAAAGAAGGAAGGATTTCCTCTGGATCTACTGCATCCCAGGCCATCTCCAGAGGTGGGTTGAGTCCCGTGGTATAGCAGTGTTAACGCATCCGTCTGTTCAAGACACATTCGCATACCTCGTCTAAATGCAAGGGGCTGAAATCCTATCAGGAATCAATCCAGATCCAGAAGAGCAGGTGTGAACTGGGTCATGCAAATCGGTTTACTCAAGGTGGTCCGGGATGCATTCTGAACCACACCGCAGTGTAAACACACCCATCACTTCAGAGACTTTTGCCTACCAAGTGTAAATTGCATGTGTCTGAAATCCTATCCTGATAAAACCCGGATCCCCAGGTGTAAATGGGGTCTTGGTGATTAAGCAATGCTGTTTACGCAGTATTCATTAACCCTGTAGTTCCAGGGCAAAAAATCTAATTTAGGAATCCAACCGTTTCTTTGCTGATGGGCTAGATTTGGGGAAAAGAGGGAAACTACACAAATGAAACATTCCCAGCTGTTCCTGTGGGTTAAATGTACGTACAGCGGAGAGGATGGTGGAGAATAGGAACGTCTCCTTTCTCTGGGCCTGATAGTCATGTGGTGGATGGTTCTCACTCATGTGTGTTCAGGTTTGCTCCGACTCTCCTGTGCGAAAGAATTCTTCAGGGTTTTTCAGGGTTTAGGATGACCTTATGAATTTTTTTTTTTTTATAAATTCGGAGAATATTAACGGGGGGAGGTGTATTTGAGTATTTAGTGAATGACTTTCTTTACGTTTGCATGTGTTTTAATGGCATGAAGATGAAGGGAACGTTTTTAGCCCAACACTTACATATATGAAATAGTTTGTCTGTTTTTATACCTTATATTGCTTTTTCTTATTATTATTATTAATATAATTATTATTATTACTATTATGAAAAATGCACAACGTGAGGATTTTTGACTGTATATCTGCATTATTATTATTTTTGTGTGTTTTTTTATTATTATAATTATTATTATGTAGTTTGTGTGGTATCTTTGCGTTGTTTTCATTAAAATAAATGAAACCAGTGACTTCCTTCTGGCTTGAATTTGACCACACGTGAGTTTATGCTGGTGTGTCTTCATGTATGCTTCATTACCGCCGTGTCCGGTTTTACACGTGTAGATTATCGTAGCCCATGTTGGTATGAATGTGCGTGCGTGGCCTACAAAAGAGCCCATTTGCAGGTGAAAAATAGAATATCTATACATATTTAATATCTCTAAAGTATTCATGACCGGAGCTTCCAACGCAGTCTTGGTAAGGCAGATCATGGTGCCCCAGCTGAGGCCCTTTGTAGGCCGCACGTCAGACCGGTTTTTCTCAACCCAGTTTCTGGAGACCTGCACATACTGGTGCTTTCCCTCCTCTCAGCACACCTGATTCAACAAGCCCTTTCAGAGTTACAGGGAATCCACTAACATGTGCAGGATCAGGGTTGAGAAACAGCTCTCTGAGCACTAGTAGATGTGTAAGTTATGTGTACTTGTGGTGCACTTACAATGACCTTTTCTTCTCTATGGGTATGAGCCCTGGGCTGGGGTTGCCAGGTAGTGCACTTTTGCTTTATGTATGTCTGTGTATTGATCTCTCTAGGTATCAGCACTGGCCCACTGGCAGTGTCTGAGCTCCTGGTGAGTTTTAGACTCTAGCCTTCTTATACTAGCTGGAATATTATCCAATGGAACACTAAGCATGGCTGTAAGTCGCTCTGGATAAGAGCGTCTGCCTCAAATGTAAATGTAGACCAGTGGCTTTCCGCTTCTACAGGTCTCTGTCCTGATATTGTTTCAAGGATGGCAATACCCTGTCTTAGTGTCCTGGATCCAGACCTCCTTTTTGGTAGGACCTAGACCATGATCCAAAGCACCTTGGTCCAAAAAGGTAGGTGTGAGCCAGAAATTTTCCAAAACTATCCCGGATGTGAATACAGTTACCCATACTTTCAGCTCATAGTGCTTTAATGGCATTATGTCTTTGCCCCAGGTCACAGCTATGATAGAATTCCGTATTTCTAGAGATCAGGAAGTCTATAGAGTAGCAGTCTGGAGAAAAGGAAGGAGTGATAATGGAGAAGCCGCAATAAGGACATTTAACAAACGGGCAGAACTTGCGTTGGAGTCTTACTAAATGCTGACAGCGTGAGATATGAGCTCTGCAGTGCCGGCACCTGACAAACAGCTCAATCCTACAGAGGGTCTCTAAATACAGCCCTAGAAAAAATTTAAGAGCACCTCAAAATGATCAGTGTCTCTAGTTGTACAGGTTCTGGGTTTGTGTTGGACCAGAATTCCTCAGTTCTGTTTGATTCTCTACACTACTGGAACCATGTCTCCCAAACTCCAGATCAGATATTGTATTAGATCTGTGTATTTAGAAAATCACTAATGACCTCCAGAAGCCATTTTTAGAACCATGCTCGCTGTGCGTCTCACCCCAGCCACCGCTCGCCAGTCTCTCTGTAGGTCACCTGAGGTCATCTTACCGTGGGTAAGGGACATTGGAATGAGGTGGTGCTCATCACGGTCAGTAGAGAGTGGGTTTGGCCCTCTGCCAGTCTGTAGCTGTGTTGTCCTGTGTGTTTACTGCTTGCCCTTGTTCTTATGAACCATGCGCTCATTGTATCTGCCAGTAAAGCTAGAACCAAACTCTGTTCCTCACTTAGAACCTGCTGTACATGTGGAGATGCTGATTTGAGAAGAAACCAGAGTGGTCTCTTATTTATTTCCAGAGCTGTATGTCATTTCATCACCTGAGAAAAGTGGCTAGTACACACGCACCGCAGTCCGGTTTAGCTGGGCTAGCTCAGATTTACACTGTGCCTTTAAATTTCCTGACCTACTTTCCGAGAGGCGCGCGCGCGCACACGAGGCGAACCCAGGCGAGTTCAGAGTGGATGTGAGGAGAATGGCTAATGACGGGAGCGCGCACTGCCCCGGGCCCGGTCCGCCCCCTCCTCCATTAACCAGCACATCAGCACAAAGGTCCCTGCAGAACGGGAAATGTCACAGAGGCAGAGAAAAACGACCCAATCTCGGCAAACGAGGAAGTGTTTCTCAATTAACGGCGTCTCTAATTCAGGGGGTGAGCAGCAGCGCTGTGCCTGAGCCACTCCGTATCACTGCAGTGCTGGGAATGATCCACCACCACATAATACCTGCTCTGTGGTGGTCCTGTGGGGGTCCTGACCATTGAAGAACAGGGTAACACAGTATGCAGAGAACCAGGAGGACTACAGTCTGGGACTGTAGAACTACAGAGAGCTCCTGTATGGTCAGTGGAGCTTATGAAATGGACAAATATGATTATTATTGTTATGTATTTTATTAGACTTTATTAGAATTTCATCATTTACCCTTTAAAATATATACAGCATACAGCACTTAGCCTTCAAGTGCCCTTAGTGGTTTATTATTTATTTACCATATATATATATATATATATATATATATTACCATATATAACCACCATATATCATCAAAACTAATGCAAATAAACATAAACACGGTAAAATGAAACACCAAGGTTTTGCTTAAGTAGTTCATATCCAATTAGCTACATTAATATCATCTTCATATTATCAGTTATCATCTTCAGTGACGAGTCCCGCTTTGACCATGATGGAGGCGACCAATGAATCCGTGTGTGGAGGCACGGTGGACAGTGGAAGTTTTTTTTTTACCCATAAAAATATTATGTCTGACCTCACTGCCATTTCTCTTGCTACCTGCTCTCTCCTTTCCCCTCTCTTGCCCCTCACCTTTGTTGTCCTTCTGTATTTCATCCCTAACTCCCTCTGCTTTCCTTCAGCCTTTCATCCCATCCCCCCATCCCTGGTGCCTCAGATCCGTCATGCATATTTTTTCGATGGATCTGTCAGAGCATGTGGGGGGTGCATGGGCTCCACGCACATCTACATTCCTCCAGTGGGATGTGAAATCAGCACATGAAACAGAATCGCGCCAGTGTATGATGGGCTCGTCTAGAGCCCTGGTGAACATGCGCCCAGTAAAATCAAGTATGGGATGTACTTAATGTGAATCATTTCTAGTAAATGTGTGAATCATTTCTGCATCAGCGAGAATACTGTACAAGCTAAGTAAACCGAGAACAAACCGAGATCTATCTATCTATCTATCTATCTATCTATCTATCTATCTATCTATCTATCTATCTATCTATCTATCTATCTATCTATCTATCTATCTATCTATCTATTCATCCATCCATCCATCCATCCATCTAATCTAATCTAATCTATCTATCTATCTATCTATCTATCTATCTATCTATCTATCTATCTATCTATTCATCCATCCATCCATCCATCCATCCATCCATCCATCCATCCATCCATCTAATCTAATCTAATCTAATCTAATCTATCTATCTATCTATCTATCTATCTATCTATCTATCTATCTATCTATCTATCTATCTATCTATCTATCTATCTATCTATCTATCCATCTTATCTATCTATCCATCCATCTTATCTATCTATCTATCTATCTATCTATCTATCTATCTATCTATCTATCTATCTATCTATCTATCTATCATCCATCCATCCATCCATCCATCCATCTGATCTGATCTGATCTGATCTGATCTGATCTATCTATCTATCTATCTATCTATCTATCTATCTATCTATCTATCTATCTATCTATCTATCTATCTATCTATCTATATCCATCCATCTTATCTATCTATCTATCTATATATGATTATTATCATATATAGATAGATAGATAGATAGATAGATGTCTCTGATGACATGATACACAGACATGTTTAAAAGTCACCCTGGGAATGACTGAAAAGCCAGTGCTGTGTGCGCTGTTTGGCTGAGACCAACTTTATCAAGCGACTGTTTTAGCCATGGCGACAGTGTGGTAGGTTAACTAAATCAGTTAAATAGATGAAGTCCCCAAACAGCCTCAAGACTAGCGCTGATAGCTGGTGTGGTTTCAGTGTTGAGTGCAGAGTGCTGCAGCCTTTGGACCAATCTTTCATTTAGCTGTTAATGCTGTATGGAAATGCTGAATCCAGGGCTATTAAAAACATCCTGGCGGGTACGTCAGTGCTTACATCCTCCTGAAATGACCAGGTTACCTTAAGGAATGCAGTATATCACTACATATTGGAATATGTGGCCAGAGCTGTGTGTCATCTGGGTACTATTAGTGTTCCTGGGAAATTCATGTTGCTCATATAATGCATATTACCTACTACCAATGGGCAGAATGAGAACCAAAGCAGTATGTAGTAGGCTAAGTCAAACACCCTGCTAGAGATCGATGTGGCAAAAATAGATGGAATTTAATGGAAATTGCTTAAAGAGAAATACGTTACCTTGCTAGAAGAACCAGCACAGGTATAGCTGGATCACCAGCACAACCAGTTTTGGATGCTGGTTAGGCTTAATCACAGGAGACCCTCTAAACTAGCACCAGACCAGCTAGAAATATCTGCCAAGCCCCTTCTGGCAGTGCTGTTTATTGTAGGTGTCCTCTTCTTCTACCCCGATACCACATTGGTGTCAGAGGTGGACCGGAAAACAATGGCACTTGCAGAAAATGCCAGGCGATGGCAAACTGTTGGTGAGGACCAAGCCCTGCTGAACTTCTTTCCTACAGCTGTGCTCAGTAAAAGAGCTTAATTCAGTGTGTGAAGATTTAAAGCCATGCAGTTCCCACAATGCTATTTGGTCCAGGTTTCATAACTTGCTAGCTACCTTGTATCTCCAGTGCATAGGGGACCAAACAAACTGCAGGAGTCAAACATATCTCACCTGACTCACAACATGCACAGGGATATAAGCCTTACAGCGAGACCTGAACTGCACCTCTGCCCTCTCCTACATCTGTTTCCTTGGCTGTGGCCTGGGAGGCTGTGCCCATGCAGTGGCCAATAGCAGCACCTGCAAAGGCTGCATGTTTATTGGTGGTTAATATTTAACATGGCAATTCTGAACCCATTTCTGTAGTGGAACCTCTGGCACTTCTCAGCACATTACACACTTACATACCAACATCCTGTCGGTGTGTGTGCTTGAGAGCATGCCAGCCCCCTTTATTTCACTCTAGTACCCTCAGTCTCTGGAGATATTAAGAACTACTGTACCAGGTCTGCTGCTTTACTGTAACGGTTTCCCCTATATCTCATTCTGCCACTACTTCTACTACTACTACAGTTGCGTCAGCATGCATCAGTGCTGTGATGTGCGTCTACCACTGGCAGTTCTCCCCCTGCCGTGACTGCTGCCAGGGAATTATCGCACAGCAGTTTTTTATAATGTTATGCTCATTTAAAAAGTGATGCTTGGGACAGAAGCATGTCTACCACTGTGTTACATCACCCTTCCTTTTAATAACACTTCGGGGCTTGAACACATCCAGTGGTCCAGTGTTCTGATGTGCAACCACATGAGGCCTTTACAATACACCACCCATTTTTAATGGGAGACAAGCAGGCGGGACAGTCTAGCACCCGCACTCGCACGTCTCTGATGACCTGCTGCTGTAACACATGTGAAATGCGGAACACAAGCCGGGACATCCCTGTAAAAGACACACTGTCTAAAAGGCTGTACAAGTTGTACCAAAGTATGGATGTGTCCTTCGGCACTAACAGTGCCTTCATCATGTGTGGGTCTAAGGGCGGTGGTGGATGTAGCCTGCACCCTCCCTGAAATCTGATCAGCCACCCATAATACCGCCTTAAAATGTCTGCCATGTCTTCGTGGCCCGGGCGTTCCCAGTCAGACTTTTACAACCCCATCATTAACCCTGGGAGAATGAGTTGTTTCCAGAACGTTCCACTGATAAACACTTTTCCTAAACTGTCGGATTACATTTACATTGAAGGCATTTAGCAGACACTCTTATCCAGAGCGACTTACAACCGTGCTTAGTGCTCCATTGGATAATATTCCAGCTAGTACAGTGTCACGCCTGCTGGCTCTCCTTCCATCCCCAATCTCCTGGACTCCGTTTCCCATAATCCACCACCCGAAGACATCACAGTCACATGTCCACCATCTCCCAGTCCCGCTCCGTCTCTCAGGTCTAAGTCTTGATTTCACCTGTAGCTGATTAGCCTCTGGTACAAATACTCCTCTCTCCCGCTGACCCGTTGTGAAGTATTGCCTCGTTGTTCGTACCGAGCGTTTCTCCCTGTTGTTGTTCTCGTTTGCTTACCTGGTTTGACTCCCTTTTGACTTTCTGGTTTACTCTTTGTCTTTCCCCTTTGAATACTGTTGCTGGTCTGATTGTTTTGTCTGGTTCTGACTTCTGCTCGTCTCGTTACTCTGACTCAGTCCTTGCCCTCTTGGTTGTGTCCGCTTGTGCCTTGTTGCTGCTGTGTTGTGCTACGAGCCTGTTCAATAAACCTAGCTTTGCTTTTAGCTCAGCGCGCGTCACAGTCTGTCTGTCCATCCTCACATATAGGAAGGTTAGAGCCTAAAACTCACCATGAACTCAGACACTGCCCGAACAGGGGGCCAGTGCTGATACCTAGAGATCAATACACAGGCATATATAAAGCAAAAAGTGCACTACCTGGCAACCCCAGCCCAGTGCTCATACCTATAGAGCATTATAAAGGTCATTATAAGTGCAACACAATACACACAACTTACATTTCCACTAGAGCTACTCACTTAAGTGCATTATGAAGAGATGGGACTTCATTCTAAGTTTGAAGACCGCGAGAAACTCTGCTGTTCTGACGCCCAGTGGGAGTTCATTCCACCATCTGGGAGCCAGGACAGAGAAGAGTCTGGATGCTTGTCTTCCATGAGTCCTCAGGGATGGCGGTTCGAGGTACAGATTGAATTATTCACTGAATTTTGGGCCCACTTTTTTTGCATGTTGCAAACATCAATTTCAGTGCAAATAAAGATACTACATATCTCGCCTTTGTACTGTTTTTATCTAAACACTGGTCAAAGTGGAGCTAGTCACTGCTTACTGACAGAGAGAACTACTTGTATGGTGACCAGAAAGGCAAAGCAAAACCCCCATATGACAGCGAAGGACCCATGTGAAGGTTTAGCTCAGCGGTGGTGCACTGACCAACTGTGCAGGGTTACTTGTACAAACATCTCCATTAAAGAGTCACCAGAGGGAAAGCTTAGCATTACGGCGAGGCTGATCATTCTCTGAGAGGAGAGTTTTTTAGCCACTTTGTGCCATTTGTGTTTTTACACACAGAGAAATTTGTATTCCGCATTTAACCCATGCCTGAAGTGAAACACCCACACTAGTGAACACACACATTAGGGGAAAGTGAGCACACTTGCCCAGACCGATGGGCAGCCCTATTCACAGTGCACCGGGAAGCTGTTGGGGTTAGGTGCCTTGCTCAAGGGCACCTCAGTCGCTACTGTCAGTTCAGGGAATCTAACCCCTTCGGTCACAAGGCTGGTTCCCTAACCTCCAGCCCACTGTAGCGGTCACTTTAATTGCCGGCATTGAGCGCGCAATTTCAATCGCGACCGAAGAGAGAAGGTCTTGTAACGGTTATATAAGTACGAAGCGTGGAATGGTTACGGGGGTTTTTGTAACCTGTATGTTCTGCTGCAGTGTTATCTGGGATTGTAATCACGAGGTGTGGGTGCTCCTCTGCCCAATAAATGGTCCAGGACTCCGAACGGCTGTTTCTCGCCTGGATTCCTTTCTGGAGGTCGGGGAAAGCAGCTAACCCCCTGTTGCATCTCCCTCCCCGGGAGCCTTCACCCAACTACTGAGTGCGTTACACCACGATGAGCCCATCATTGGCCTTAGCACAAAAATCTTTGTCTGAGGTAAGCAAAACAACTTCTTTGTAAGACGGATGGAAATGGCATGAGCTACAGCTTTATAAAACAGAACAAGAACGTGGGGCTACATTGAAAGGATGAAGGGAGCAGTGCTTGATGAAAAGAGCACACTACATATCAGCAAATACTGTACTGCTAAAAACCTTGGCAAGTGAAAGAAACGCAGTGTGGGGCTTTTGGAATTTCCCCCATAGTCCACTGTCTTGGATCAGTGAAATTCTAGGTAGGTCTTAAAGAAAGCCCAAGAATATCGCAGAGCTAGAAGCGTTCAGTGGATGAAAACTCCAAAAACAAGAGGGCAGTTATAATCTCCTGGGCTCTTGGCGTTGGATGGCAACTGGACTGAATTTGCCATCCTCCGGTATCAAGGCTAGTGCTTAGCTGGTTGTGTAACTTGGGCCTCCACAACACTGGGATGAAATCCATTATTCCCACAGTAATGAACCTGGATTTCGCCTGCCACAATTTATTGCATAATAAAGACAATTAGGATCCATAAAACTCTATATCTGTCATCTGGTACACTGACAGCTCATTAGCGCAGTTCTATAAATTACCCAATTAGCAACCTGGCATCGTTATGACGGATTACAGTGAGAAGCAGTGACCCAAGATGTGGATGGTAATGGATTGTTCCAATTTGGTGCTGTGAATCTTTTTTGACACCAGTGCTGCTCTTCTCAGAGCTACTGACACATTGAAGGCCTCAAGGGAAGCGAAACCCGGCTTTTACAGAGAAAAGCTGTTGTTTCTACAAGTTTAGGAATATCACCGCCGTCCAAAGGAAAACAAGTATCTCTACAATGGCAACTTTACAAGAGAGGCCAAAAACCTAATTTGGTTTAAATGTATGTCAATGGAACCAGACTTTTCCAAGTGATTTTGAGTGATGGTCCATCCATCACGAAACTTTTACAGAGCGTAAACAGCAGCTGCTGTGTTCAAACAATGCCCAAAAAGTAAAAATCATAAGTAATGGAGATTCCATGCCTTTCTTTGGACAATAGCTCTGTGAGAGATGGGAACTACTGCCCATACTGTGCGCTCTGATGCCGTTGATTCACCAGCCGCTGACTTCCTGCTGACCAGCTTGTCTACCATGAAGCTTCTCCCTGTCTAGTGCTGTGAAAGGGGCTCACATGCATCGCACGAACCATTTGACGACCTTGCTGTTTAATCCAATGATCCAGTTACTTAATCACAGACAAATCTGTCATTGCCTCCTCTGCCTCAAAAACACTCAACACTTCTCCTATTCATTGCCCATAATCATAAGAGGATGGGTTCCCCCTTTGAGTCTTGGTTGCTCTCTGGAGTTTTTTGCTTGCTACTGTTTATTTCAATCAAATATTTGATTGCACATTCCCTTTTGTCATACCAAAATACCTCAACACTACTGAAAATGCTTCAACAATTTTAGGTACTTTCAAACACAACTAGCCCGTACATGACTAGCAAAGACCTGTTTTGACATTTGTACACACAGTGAATCGTACTGTTTTTTATTAACACGGAAAAGTCTACCGAGCTCCAGAAAACATGTATCTAGGGATCAGTCCTTAACACAATGGGGGTGTGGTTAGACTTTTGGGACAACACTTTCAAATCAATATGGGCTTAAAATGCAGTTCGTCACTGGTCACTGATGTGGTTATACTGCATATCTAAAACTTAATTAACTTGAATTTTGCTGCAAAATATAACTGATATAAAATTAGCTCCACATCATAAACTCAAATGCTTTCGAAAGGTGCTTGAGTGGTTATACTGTATATTAAACTCATAATTAACTTAATTTTTGCAACTTAACTGTAAAAGACATCATAACTCAATAAATGCTTTGAATTTATAATATAATATAATATAATATAATATAATATAATATAATACAATATAATATAATATAATATAATATAATATAATATAATATAATATAATATAATACAGTATAATGTAATATAATATAATAAAATTTAATATAGTATAATATAATATAATACAGAATAATATAATATAACATAATATAATATAATACAGAAAAATAAAATATAATATAATATAATATAATATAATATAATATAATATAATATAATATAATATAATAGATATTAATATTAATTTTATTATTATTATTATTATTATTATTATTTATTATTAATAAACAGGTATTTTTTCAATGAGAGGAAGTGAAAGTGAGTCTCTTGTGTATGAATGAGCCACATGACGTTCTCAGTGTAAACAACTAATTTAAAAATAGATAATGAATTAACAGGCTTCTCACCTGCTAACCTGGAGGACTGCTTTTTTTCTCATTCAGCAAACCGGGACGGAGTCCGGCTGTTGGACATTCTCTAAGACACCGTATTTTATAATGGGGATCAGCTTTCGTAATGTCTCAGTAAAACTGGAATCAAGGTAGAACGAAAGACACTTCTGACTGCAGAATTTAGGACAGAATTTCCATATAAACAAAAACCCATATCCCACACAACTCTGTTTCACATTTACCCACACCACCCCACATCCCACACACCACCAGTCATGTGGTACTTAAAATCAAGGCTACAGTCGAGGTAGGAGAGACCTTGTTAGCACTGGTAGGAGACGGCCTGACATGAGCAATTATTAATTATTATTGTTATATAAGTATATAATTATTGTACTTATTATAATTATTAATTATTGCACAAAGCTGGATTTGGATTTATTCCGTTCATTTAATCTCAGATTGATTTTCTTTGGAGAACGGTTCCTCATTGCTCAACAGCTCAACATAAGCACACCATTCCCACCAATCAGAACAAACATTTCTGAGTTGCAGAAGAACAAAGAGAAGAAGAGGAAGAAGAACAAGAGGAAAAAGAAGAAGAAGAGGAGGAGGAGGAAAAAAAGAGGAAGAAAAAGTAGAAGAAGAAGAAGAAGAAGAGGAAGAAAAAGTAGAAGAAGAAGAAGGAGAGGAAGAAGAAGAAGAAGAAGAGGAAGAAAAAGAGGAAGAAGAAAAGTAGAAGAAGAAGAAGGAGAGGAAGAAAAAGAGGAAGAAAAAGTAGAAGAAGAGAAAGAAGAAGAAGAAGAAGAAGAAGAAGAGGAAGAAAAAGGAAGAAAAAGTAGAAGTAGAAGAAGAAGAGAAAGAAGAAGAAGAGGAAGAGGAAAAACAAGAAGAGGAAGAAGAAAAGATGGAGGGAGAAGAAGAGGACAAAAAAGTAGAACAAGAAGAGGAACAAGAAGAGGAAGAAAAAGATGATGAAGAAGAAAATGGAATAGAAGAAGGAGACGAAGAAGAGGAAGAGGAAGCAGAAGTAGAAGAAAAAGAAGAAGAAGAAGAATAAGTAGAAGAAGAAGAAGGAGAAGAAGAAGAAGAAGAAGTAGAAGAAGAAGAAGAAGAAGAAGAAGAAGAAGAAGAAGAAGATGAAGATGATGAAGAAGACAAGGATGATGAAGATGATGAAGAAGAGGAAGAGCAAAAAAGAAAAAGAACTAAGAAAGTGGTTGCCCATCTTAAAAGGTTCCCACTTCCTGCTAGGCTGTGGTTGCTATGGGAGGAATGAAGGAGGGATGAACAGACAACACAGAGGAGTGTGGGTCCATATGTCAGATTTGACTGAGGACAGCAGTTTGGTGGCTGTAGGTTAAAGGAGACAATAGAGTTTGGTTACTGTCAAAAATGAATGGGACTCTAGGGGGAGGAAAGAGGGATGGAAAAAAGACAAACAGATTAGTGCAGGTCGAACCAAAATTGAATTCGTGCTTGGGGGTCTGCCCTGAGGTCGTGTGTCGTTTTCCAAGTACTGATCATTCACTTTAACAGCACTTTGACTTTTACAGTACACAGACCCCGAGATCACGGAAGGAGTTCGGGATTACCTGGATGGTGTAACCGACATCAAAGCCTGGAAGAACAGAGGCTACGGTCTTTCTCTCTCTCTCTCTCTCTCTGTCTCTCTCTCTCTCTCTCTCTCTCTGTCTCTCTGTCTCTGTCTCTGTCTCTCTCTCTCTTCTCTCTCTCTCTCTCTCTCTCTCTCTCTCTCTGTGTCTCTCTTTCTCTCTCTCTCTCTCTCTCTCACTCTCTATCTGTCTTTCTCTCTCTCTCTCTGTCTGTCTCTCTCTCTCTCTTTCTCTCACTCTCTATCTGTCTTTCTCTCTCTCTCTCTCTCTCTCTCTCTTTCTGTCTGTCTGCCTCTCTCTCTCCCTTCCTCTCTCTCTCTCTCTCTGTCTCTCTGTCTCTCTCTCTCTCTCTCTGTCTCTCTCTCTCTCTTTCTCTGTCTCTCTCTTTCTCTGTCTCTCTGTCTCTCTCTCTCTGTCTCTCTCTTTCTCTTTCTCTGTCTCTGTCTCTCTCTTTCTCTCTCTCTCTGTCTCTCTCTCTCTCTCTCTCTCTCTCTCTCTCTCTTCTCTCTCTCTCTCTGTCTCTCTGTCTCTCTCTCTCTCTGTCTCTCTCTCTCTCTTTCTCCCTCTCTGTCTCTGTCTCTCTCTGTCTGTGTTTCTCTCTCTCTCTCTCTCTTTCTCTTTCTAACTGCCTCTCTCTCTCCCTTCCTCTCTCTCTAACTGCCTCTCTCTCTCCCTTCCTCTCTCTCTCTCTTTCTCTGTCTCTCTTTCTCTTTCTCTCTCTCTCTGTCTCTCTCTTTCTCTCTCTAACTGCCTCTCTCTCCCTTCCTCTCTCTCTCTCTCTCTTTGTGTCTCTCTCTCTCTCTCTCTCTCTCTCTCTCTCTCTCTCTCTCTCTCTCTCTCTCTCTCTCTCTCTCTCTCTCTCTCCTTCTCTCTCTCTCACTCTCTCTCTCTCTCTCTCTCTCTCTCTCTCTCTCTCTCTCTCTCTCTCTCTCTCTGCCTCTCTGTCTCGGTCTCTGTCTCTCTCCCTCTCCTCTCTCCTCTCTCTCTCTATCTCTCTCTGTCTCTCTCTCTCTCTCTGTGTCTCTCTTTCTTTCTCTCTCTCTCTTTGTGTCTCTCTCTCTCTCTCTCTCTCTCTCTCTCTCTCTCTCTCTCTTCTCGATCGAGCGGGTGTGAAATTGTGTGCTGGGATGTTTATGCTGGGACATGTGACGCTGAAATGTGCGCAGGCAGAAATTCGCCTCCCTGTTCAAACCGGATTAGGTACAGTATTAAACACCCTCGGAGCCACGAGCCGCAATTTAATTACTTCTAATGAGAGGCTGGCCTGTGCCGGCGTTCAGAGCCATGCACACTCCTGCTCACATTTGAGATTTATTCAGAAGCTGCTGAGGAAATTGGAGAACGCTGGAAAAGATCATTCTCACTGTCAATTAATATTTAATGCGGAGATGCAGAGATAGATTGCATGCATTCAAACTGAAGATGCATTTTTTCACCCTTTCCATCCTGGCAATGACGCATGCAGCTTCATACGACCCATCATTTCTGGACTATATTATATTTCATATATGATATATTATTATTGATTGTATATTAACTGTGTGCAGTTAAGTATTGACGATCTGAACACACATCTGTTTGATTAGTAAATGATTCAGAATGCACAAGCTATCTCTATAGGTTTGTGTCTGGGCTAGGTCTAGTATTAACACACACATCAGCAATAGAACAGGTGCACCCAGACGTAGTGTGAATCATTGTGCTACACGTACAGAAGTGGTGTCTCTCAGTATGGCTAATGCAACATGCCAGACGTCTCAGCATGAAGTTGTAGAAGTTCCTAATGGTGTCCTATGATAAGCCATCCCATGCATCTTGAACATTCTCACACAGCTCCTGCAGATTTTGCGATAGGGATGGGGATGGAGAGACACCATGCCTGGCTCACAGCTTGTGTTTCAATTCATCCACACCAAAACTAGCTAAACCAGGTCTTTAAGGAGCTCAGTCTGTGCAAAAGAAGACCCAGGAACAGGAAACGGCCTGTGTGCTGTAGAGTAAACATTACGCTTGATGAGAACCAAGGTGACAGTGCCAGTCCATTATCCCCCCTCCACCCAACTTTACTGTTAGCTCGTTAGCACTATGCATTCCAGTGTAGAGAGTGAAGTGTGATTCATCCCTCCAGAGAACATGTGGCTTCGTTACACCACCCCAGCCAATACTGATCTTAGGCTTGTGTGTAGCTGCTCGGCTTGGGCTGATGTGGCTCCCAGAGGAAGCTTGGGAATTCTGTAGTGAGTAATGTAAGTTAGTGGGGTCTACCGCTTCATGGCTGAGCTGTTGTTGCTCCTCAGTGCTGCCATTTCACAGTTATGGTGCCTACAGTTGACCAGGACAGATGTAGCATGGCAGAGGTTTTACAGACTGAGTCGCTTTCTGTGCCACAGTCACTGAGCTCTTCAGTAGGACCCATTCTGCTGGTGGTCTGTGGCCATTGCTCTCAGATATAAGCTCAGCTTCAATACGGAAAAGGCTGAATGAATAAACAGACGGGACAGCTGAGTGAGGGAGCACTGTATGCATAGATATAAGCTTGAGCGGTTAAGGCATCCTAATACAGCAGTGTGTCAGCGGGCTTCAGTGAATTGAGTTAATTGGTTTTATTGACCGGGTCTATGCAGTCTATGACAAAGCTTGCTGGTTGATTGAGTGTGTGTTGACCTGACTAGACAGTGCAGGGTCAAATGTGCTGTCCAGAGTTAAAGCACTTACAGATGACATGGATCACTTTTGAGGGGATTATCAGCTTAGAAAAGCAGACAGCTTACTGTAAACAGTGGGAGTGTGTGTGTGTGTGTGTGTGTGTGTGGGCTCAGAGCTCTAGACTGGGTCGAGACAGGCCACCCTCTACCATCTGCTTTTATTATTCCAAGGCTGAAAATAACATATCAACAAAACAAGATGCCATGTAAACAATGTAACACCGGCATGGCCACAACAACAACAACAACAACCGCAGCAAGAGAAGCAGCACTAACACCAACAATAAAAAAAATACATTCACAAAGCAGAGGAATAGCACTGGAATCACCAATGATCATTTATATTTATAAAGAATCATATTTTATATATATATATATATATGTGTGTGTGTGTGTATATACACAGTATATGTGCGTATATACAGGGGTTGGACAATGAAACTGAAACACCTGGTTTTAGACCACAGTCATTTATTAGTATGGTGTAGAGCCTCCTTTTGCGGCCAATACAGCATCAGTTCATCTTGGGAATGACATATACTGCGTCCTGCACAGTGGTCAGAGGGAGTTTAAGCCATTCTCCTTGCAGGATAGTGGCCAGGTCACTACGTGATGCTGGTGGAGGTTCGTCCTTCTTGGTGGTATGCTGACATTACCCTGGATACCGTGGCTCTTGATACATCACAAAGACTTGCTGTCTTGGTCACAGATGCGCCAGCAAGACGTGCACCAACAGTTTGTCCTCTTTTGAACTCTGGTATGTCACCCATAATTATGTGTGCATTGCAGTATTTTGAGCAGAACTGTGCTCTTACCTGCTAACTGAACCTTCACACTCTGCTCTTACTGGTGCAATGTGCAGTTAATGAAGATTGGCCACCAGGCTGGTCCAATTTAGCCATGAGACCTCCCACACTAAAATGACAGGTGTTTCAGCTTCATTGTCCAACCCCTGTATATATATATATATATATATATATATATATATATATATATATATATATATATATATATATATATACTGTGTATATATATATATATATATATACTGTGTATATATATATATAATAACTATTTTAGTTAGCATTGTATTTTGGAAACACATCAGAATTATTATCAGTGGAAAATGACTCTTGGTCCTGTGCATACTGGCAAAACAGCTCATGCCCTCAGACGAGACTTGAATTGTAAGCCAACTTACTTGTTTAAGGTGGTAGTAACTTCAGTCTCCTGCAGAGGGCGCTGCATGAGGATAATGGGGCTATAAACACCTGTGGGTGTGAGTGACGGGATTCATAGATTGGGAAGAGGTGGTACAGTGCAGTGAGTGTCTCGTTCCATGTGTGGAAAATGGCTCCAGAGCAGATGTCAATGATTGGCTGATAGGACTGACTGCATGCTCAGGACATAGTGTGAAGGAAGCAGCTGAATCTGCAGGTATATGGAAGTGTACCATCATACGGGTCTACCAGCAGTGGGACAAATCCCAGTCTACAGGGAATTCTCCTCAGAATTGTGTCAGGGAAGGCATCCACCAAATCTGGACCAACTGTGTAATTCTGTGCTGTAAGAGTGTCTGAACACTGATGTGGCCTACATCCGGAAACCTGTCCAGTCCATGCCCAATCCAATCACAGCTGTTATTTGTGTTTGTGGATGTGTATGACACGCAATGAGGTACAGTACGTTTCAGTCACAGGTGGCTCCATTTTTTAATCCGATGAGCTTAGAAGTGCTCTAGAAGGGTCTTGTGGCATTCGGCACTAAGACATCACCAGCCAAATCGTTTCATGAACCAGCCATTGAAAACACTCATAACACATCGGGTGCTGGCTTGAACCCATTGCCCACGCTCTCAACGGGGAGCAGGGGTTTAAATGGGCACTGTAGTCTGCTACCACACAGGCCTGTACATACCAGGAAAGGACTGTCGACATATTCTTTCTCCCCACTGTCTCGGTGAATTTATGACATATTCTTCATTGGAGTTTAAAGGGCAACTCCACCAATTTTTCATAATTCGAAATAATTTCAAATAATTGAGAATGGTATGATGCATGAAATAATTCACTGTAGGGAAACTCACAATTCTTTTCAGTGGGGGTAAAACGAACCAGGAGCTGTCATATCTACAAATAGCCACATATCTACATGTGTCCTCTGAGTTCATATATCTATGGTTTGTATATAGTTTGCTTTTGGGACTCTTTGGCCTCACAGCACCCTGCATGTACCCCTCCGCCACAAATGGTTTAAATAAATGGATCATGAACATTGGGTAATCAACACCCGATGTTGACAACTGTGGGTCACCCCTCCTCAGACCACTGTCTGTAAGTACTTACCACAAGCCTTGTCATTTCAGAGATCCTCTGACCCAGTGGTCTGGCCATAACCATTCAGCCCTCAACAAAATAGCTCAGGCCTTTACGCTGGCATGTTTCTTCAGTGTCCAGCATGTCATCTACAAGAATAAGCAATTTGGCAGATCAGTTTGATGGATTTTTAGATCCGTTGCAAAAGACACGATTTCTTGAAAAGCTTTGGTTGCTTCATTTCAGAAATGCTGTCACAGAATGCATGAGATCCAGTTCTGAGCCATGTTCTCCCTACTGTGTAGATCAACTGTACACCGTGACAGTGTAGAAACAGCAAATCAAATTTAATCACAAAGCCAGCAGTGTTCTGTGGGGTTTTATTATGATTAAGTGGGACATTATGACTGAAATTAGGAAATTAGCCCAAAGCTCATCTCGCTAAGGTCACATGAATCAAACCCGACTACGTGGTTTTTCCTAAAAGAAGATGGGAGGATGTCAGGCTCAAATTTGACACTGACCTTTTCCATCTTTGCACAGCCGTGTATGACATTTTAGATTATTTGTTTGCCTCTGTCCTCTTCAGTAACTGGGATGTATGTGTTTATGGATGTGTTCACATTCTTAAAAGAGGGCTCCAGCACAAACCTAGCCTTTAAAGAGACCGTATCAGAGACAATTGCATTTTAAATCATTGTTTGTGATGTCACAGGAACCAACACATTTACACATAACTACCTGTTTAACCTCCCGCCCTGCCCATAAGGCCAGCATTGATTTTGACACAATACAAGAGCAGCCAAACATAAGGGGGCTTATTTGCATCAATCGGTCTTACAAGCACAGTAGTATAAAAAAAAAACAGATTAGGTCTGTAAGAAATAATTAATTACGGCTGATCTTGGAATAAATATGTATATATATATATATATATTACACTGATTAATATAGGTGTTTTACTGCAGAATTCTATAGCAATATTAACAAATAATATCTAATAATAAAAAATAAAAAAAAAATAATAAAAACTAATTAATGTATGTTTTGTAGTTACAGTATCGATATAATCGGTAGTCTTCCTGTGGTATTGTATCAAGGAGTAGATCAGTGGTATCGGTCATCCCCAGCACTGTCTGCGCTTAATCATTAACACGTTGAACAGGTTCCGCCCCCGTTACTGGACTCTACCTCCAGCTCCTCCAGGCCTCTCAGAGTCTCACACTTCCAGGGTAAACTTCTCGGACCTCGGCTCTCTACAGCCTGCTCGCTCCTCCTCGCCGACATGGCGCTCGTTTCGCCCCTCACTCCGGTCTTCGTGGCTGTTCTGTGCGTGTTTATCGGTTTCTTCCTCAAAAACTACCTCAGAGCGGGGTCTTCCTCTCGACAGGAGCCCCCCAGAGCGGGAGGGCAGATCGACAGGCCGTGGGTGGACGAGGACCTCCAGGACGACACTGAGATCGGCGCTAATGACAGCGGTACGTGCCTACAGGCTCTGTGAAGAGTTACTGAGCCTGTTAGGTGGGTCGTTTTCCCGCCATTTTCCAGCTTCTTTTCTGAGCTGAGGGAGACCTCAGGGAGAAACGAGGGAGAGCTGAGGGAGACCTCAGGGAGAAACGAGGGAGAGCTGAGGGAGACCTCTGGGGGAGACCTCAGGGAGAAACGAGGGAGAGCCGAGGGAGAACTCTGGGGGAACTGAGAGAGAACTCAGAAACATTAACTTGTCCTTTTTCGTAGGGTGTTTGGTTTATACCTTATAAATGCTTTATAACTATATAGTTACATAAGTATGGAAGCCAATGTATGCCATATAGAAAGTCAAAATTACGAGATGCTAATTCATAATTATGAGATAGTATGTTAGAATTATGAGATTCTAAGTCATAATTATGAAAAGGCAAAATTATGACATTCTAGGTCAAAATTATGATAAAGTCAAAATTATGAGATGCTAAGTCATAATTATAATAAAGTCAAATTTTTGAGACGCTAAGTCATAAATATGAGATACTATGTTAGAATTATGAGATGCTAAGTCATAAATATTAGATACTATGTTAGAATTATGAGACGCTAAGTCATAAATATTAGATACTATGTTAGAATTATGAGATGCTAAGTCATAAATATGAGATACTATGTTAGAATTATGAGATGCTAAGTCATAAATATGAGATACTATGTTAGAATTATTAGATTCTAAGTCATAAATATGATATAGTATGTTAGAATTATGAGATGCTAAATCATAATTATGATAAGTCAAAATTATGAGATGCTAAGTCATAATTATAATAAAGTCAAATTTATGAGATGCTAAGTCATACATATATAATACTATGTTAGAATTATGAGATGCTAAGTCATAAATATATGATACTATGTTAGAATTATGAGATGCTAAGTCATAAATATGATATAGTATGTTAGAATTATGAGATGCTAAATCATAATTATGATAAGTCAAAATTATGAGATGCTAAGTCATAATTATAATAAAGTCAAATTTATGAGATGCTAAGTCATAAATATATGATACTATGTTAGAATTATGAGACGCTAAGTCATAATTATGATAAGTCAAACTTATGAGATGCTAAGTCATAATTATGAAAAGGCAAAATTATGACATTCTAGGTCAAAATTATGATAAAGTCAAAATTATGAGATGCTAAGTCATAATTATAATAAAGTCAAATTTTTGAGACGCTAAGTCATAAATATGAGATACTATGTTAGAATTATGAAACGCTAAGTCATAATTATGATAAAGTCAAATTTATGAGATGCTAAGTCATAAATATTAGATACTATGTTAGAATTATGAGACCCTAAGTCATAAATATTAGATACTATGTTAGAATTATGAGATGCTAAGTCATAAATATGAGATACTATGTTAGAATTATTAGATTCTAAGTCATAAATATGATATAGTATGTTAGAATTATGAGATGCTAAATCATAATTATGATAAGTCAAAATTATGAGATGCTAAGTCATAATTATAATAAAGTCAAAATTTATGAGATGCTAAGTCATACATATATAATACTATGTTAGAATTATGAGATGCTAAGTCATAAATATATGATAATATGTTAGAATAATGAGATGCTAAGTCATAAATATGATATAGTATGTTAGAATTATGAGATGCTAAATCATAATTATGATAAGTCAAAATTATGAGATGCTAAGTCATAATTATAATAAAGTCAAATTTTTGAGATGCTAAGTCATACATATATGATACTATGTTAGAATTATGAGATGCTAAGTCATAAATATATGATACTATGTTAGAATTATGAGACGCTAAGTCATAATTATGATAAGTCAAAATTATGAGATGCTAAGTCATAATTATAATAAAGTCAAATTTATGAGATGCTAAGTCATAAATATGAGATACTATGTTAGAATTATGAGATGCTAAGTCATAAATATATGATACTATGTTAGAATTATGAGATGCTAAGTCATAAATATGAGATACTATGTTAGAATTATGAGATGCTAAGTCATAAATATGAGATACTATGTTAGAATTATTAGATTCTAAGTCATAAATATGATATAGTATGTTAGAATTATGAGATGCTAAATCATAATTATGATAAGTCAAAATTATGAGATGCTAAGTCATAATTATAATAAAGTCAAAATTTATGAGATGCTAAGTCATACATATATAATACTATGTTAGAATTATGAGATGCTAAGTCATAAATATATGATACTATGTTAGAATTATGAGATGCTAAGTCATAAATATGATATAGTATGTTAGAATTATGAGATGCTAAATCATAATTATGATAAGTCAAAATTATGAGATGCTAAGTCATAATTATAATAAAGTCAAATTTATGAGATGCTAAGTCATAAATATGAGATACTATGTAAGAATTATGAGATGCTAAGTCATAAATATGATATACTATGTTAAAATAATGAGACGCTAAGTCATAATTATGATAAGTCAAAATTATGAGATGCTAAGTCATAATTATAATAAAGTAAAATTTATGAGATGCTAAGTCATACATATATGATACTATGTTAGAATTATGAGATGCTAAGTTATAAATATATGATACTATGTTAGAATTATAAGATGCTAAGTCATAAATATGATATAGTATGTTAGAATTATAAGATGCTAAGTCATAAATATGATATAGTATGTTAGAATTATGAGACGCTAAGTCATAATTATAATAAAGTCAAATTTATTAGATGCTAAGTCATAAATATATGATACTATGTTAGAATTATGAGACGCCAAGTCGTAATTATGAGATGCTAACTCAGTTATGATAGTCAACATGTTGAGATGCTAGATCACACTTATGACAAACTGTACAGCCTTTTTTTTTTATTTTAAGTGGGAAACGGTCTTCCCTACACAACATGGGTACTGGTCTAGTTCAGTCAAAGAAACTGGATAACAGAAGGACGGTGTTGGTAGATCTCCTACACTGACCGGGTTCCAGTTATTCATCAGCTCGTTTCAGCTTACAAAGGCAACTCCACCATTTAAAAAAAATAAAAGTGTTTCGTTTGGGAGTATTTTGCCTCACACACCCTGCGTCTCTCGCTCTGCTAATAATGGAATAAAACAAATGGATTAAAATCCAAACATTTTGGGGGGATTGTTTAAAATCGGTGGAGTTCCCCTTTAGTGCTGCTCCTCGACCTCTAGCCTCTGGTGTGTTTTGTGCTCATGCAGCTTCTTGCTTGTGTGCACATTCAGCTAAGTGCACTTGTCTGCAGTGAAGTGCAGTGAGTCGCTGCGTGTGGAGAAGCCTGTGACGCTGGAGAAGCTGGAGTGTGTAACTCAGCGGAGTAGAAAACCCCTGAATGGGGTTGGGTCACAGTACTGTGCAGTAGTACATCCAGTTAAGCAGTTCAGCGAGGCCCGTTATGGACTTGTATCATTGTATGGAATATAAAGAGGACTCATTTTGCTTTTCCAGTTTTTTCGTTTGTCATGTAGCCTCTTTGTGCATGTGAACAGTCTGCAGCCCAAGGTACACGCCAGACGGAGAAACGCCTCATTGGAGTTTCAGCTTCTTTCTCTGTTACAAGATGACATCATCTCGTAACACAGTTCTTATAGCCCACCTCCCGGCGAGCTTGGCACGCCCTCACACAACACACAGGCTCTGAAAACGGTACCTCAAAGCTTGCGAAGGTGGATCAGGTCTACCAGTTTGTGCTCCTGGACTTTCCAGATCATAGTCTCCATTAAACTGATACAGCAGAACAGCAGTGTGGGGGTGGAACTTGTAGCAGGATGCAGCTCAGAGCAGAGTGGGCGAGCTGACCAATCACAGCACACTGGGCTCATCAGAAGGCGGAGCTTAGAAGACTCAGAAGCCCTAACAGAGCGTTTCAGACAGAGGGCGAACCCAGACGTACAGAATGAAAATTAAAGCATGCACATATTGGAAAACTGAAGCATGGAAATCTATTCCAGTTGCCCAGAAATGAAATGATGAACGTTGAAAATGAGCATAAGTCATCCCCTTTAAAACGTCCCGTTTCCTGACAGAATCGGGTCCTAGATAGCTACTCTATAGGCCACCGAATGGTGCAGCTTTCTAAGCATTGAGGCGATTATGTAGTGATGCTACAGCCATCTGTAACCGGGAGTTCTCAGGGTGGGTAGGATGGCCCTCACTGCCTACCCACATAAGCGAAATATCAGATGGAGCACAACTGGTGTACACGCTTGTATATTACTTAGAACTCAGACTGTTGATGCAGGACTTGATCAGATCGGACCAGCAAGAACAGCCTGTTCACAAGTACATAGAGAGTAGTATTACAGTAGGGCTGCGTTGCATAAACTCCTCATTATAGAGATAAATGAGTGCAGTGGTGCAGAAACCACAGACACATGGTCTACAGAGAGGTGATCTGGTCAGATGAATCATCCTTCACCATATCCATGTGCGGCGCACAGCACAAGCGCAGGCCTGAATGCCTGACCCCTACATTCAGTGGGTCTGATGGCTCTGTTATGATGGGGGGCCAGTTTGCTTACATGATTGGTGTCCACTTGTCCTACATATCAGTATAAAGCCATTCTGACTGATCATCTTTTCCTATGATAAGATGTGTCTATCCTGATGGGATTGATCTTTTCCAGGATGACAATGGCTCCATCTACATGGGCACAAGTGGTCACTGAAAGGTTTGATGAGTATGAAAATGATGGAAATCATGCACTACGCCGTTTGCAATCACCAAACCTTAAGCATTTGTGCGTTTAGTGTGCAGATCTGTACTCACTGACAAAAATAGCGCACCCTGAAGGAGTTGTGAGTGTAATTCTGATATGTGTGAGTGATTGCAGTATTAGAGTGAAAGAATAAGTTTATTGGGGAAAGGTTTACATTTAAAAGTAGGAACCCTGTTGGAACGCCTCTAACCCTGATACAAGATGAGCTACGGTTGAGCCTGGGGGTGTACAGGCTCCATAGGGCATCCTACGGCACATTTGCCCCCGGTTGCTGCAGCTGGGCCTGTAGATCCTGCATACGTAGGACTGCAGAAGCTGGCATCCTGGCTGTTCCCATAAATGCTCAAGTGTCGATTAATCTGGCAACCGGGCAGGCGAAGGACGTATTGCAGTCTGGTCCGGGACAATGCTGGAAAGCCCTCACTGTGTGTCACTGTTGTGAGTTGGTGTAGCTCAGCGGATAACACCACTACCCGCCAAGTAGCCACCACCTCACATAGGAGACTGGGGTTCGAATCCCGGTCTGGGTGACTATGCTGTGCTACACCAATAAGAGTCCTTGGGCAAGACTCCTAACACTACGCTGGCCTCCCTGTAATGTGATTAACCTTGTAAGTCGCTCTGGATAAGAGCGTCAGCTAAATGCCAGAAATGTAAATGTGTGTGGGCGGGCATTATCCTGCTAAGCTGTGCCAGTCGGAAGCCCTGCCATGAGAAGTAACACTTGGCTGGAGGATGTCCTGCACATATCACTAAGCTGTTAGTGTCCCTCGTATCACTGCTAGGAGTGAACGACTGATTGCTCCCCAGATCGTCACACCAGCAGTGTACCAGTCCACAGTTAAGGCAGGACTGAAGTCCTCACCTCGGGGCCTCCATACTCGAAACCAACCATAGACGGATACCAAACAGAACCTGGATACGTTGCTGAAGACGATACGGTTCCAGTCTGTAGCAGTCTGGGTTTCTCACCACTCCAAACGAAGTTGGCTGGGTGTCGATGGCGGGACACGTAATGAGTGCTGTGGCACCAAATTCCCTTCTGCTAAGCACCTGGAAATGATCCATCCAGATACAGGGGTGTGGAATGAAGGTGCCACCTGTGTTTGGATGGTGAACAAGGACACTGTGGGAGTTGCTCGTGCTTGTTAGTGAGTCAGGCAATCCTCTCTACTCTGTGATGGTCTGTCTGGAGCCTGTTCACCATATGTGTGTGCCCTCATGTAGCCAGACCGCTTCTGTAAGCATTTACATGTCTGCCTAAAACATAACTGCATCACTTTGTCAGTGGTGGTATTTACACGGTAGCTTATAAACAGAAGAGTCAAACTTAAAGGATTGAGTTGTGGTGAAATTGGGGCCTTTATAGAATCAAATAATAACCAAAATAAATCACTGTGAAATTCAGATTTATATTACATATACAGGGGATGGACAATGAAACTGAAACACCTGTCATTTTAGTGTGGGGGGTCTCATGGCTAAATTGGACCAGTCTGGCGGCCAATCTTCATTAATTGCACATTGCACCAGTAAGAGCAGAGTGTGAAGGTTCAGTTAGCAGGTAAGAGCACAGTTCTGCTCAAAATACTGCAATGCACACAACATTATGGGTGACATACCAGAGTTCAAAAGAGGACAAACTGTTGGTGCACGTCTTGCTGGCGCATCTGTGACCAAGACAGCAAGTCTTTGTGATGTATCAAGAGCCACGGTATCCAGGGCAATGTCAGCATACCACCAAGAAGGACGAACCTCCACCAGCATCACGTAGTGACCTGGCCACTATCCTGCAAGAAGAATGGCTTAAACTCCCTCTGACCACTGTGCAGGACGCAGTATATGTCATTCCCAAGACCAACTGATGCTGTATTGGCCGCAAAAGGAGGCCCTACACCATACTAATAAATGACTGTGGTCTAAAACCAGGTGTTCCAGCTTCATTGTCCAACACCTGTATATTCATTAGCATTTAGGTCCTCTTAACAGTCCGAACACCTCAGCGTGGTATTGTATTTCAGTTACTTCCTTTACTTTTGCCAGTAATTGTGTTGATGTTTTAGTAAAATCCAGTCCTGTGAATTCAGTGCATCACGTTTTCCAGCTCTGTATTGTTGTACGGTGATGATGATTGTATATAAGTGTATGTAAGTAATATATAACTGTAATTTCACTGTATCTACTTTTACTGCAGAGGGCGATGATTGGGTAGTTGCAGAGGCAGAGCATCTGTCCCATGTTCCGTACACTCCTCCTCGCTACCCTGTGGAGGAGATGCTGGAGCGCTCACGTCAGTTCTACAAGCTCCTTAACCAGAGACGCTCTGTCCGCTTCATCAGCCCAGAACCCGTCCCACGAGAGGTCATCGATAACGTCATCCGTGCAGCAGGTGCAATAACACATCACTCAGGCCTGAGTACATATGAGGACCTCACAAAACGGTGTTTGTTCAAATAAGCCAGACACATAAACCTCCCAAATAATTGTAGATGTGGTTTGTGAAGGCTATGAGTCTCATTACTCTGACTTGCTCTCTGCCTAAACGTGGCTTAGAGCTATCTGCTTCGACAGGAATGGGTCGTTTGTCTAAAGTCTCTCTCGGCCCTGCTCTGTATCGCTTCAGTCACAGCACACAGGTCAGGCAACTGCTTGTAAAAGGCAAACACACCTGCGAATAGGTAACAAGGATGGATCTGGCTGAATCACGATAGTCATGGTCAGTTTAACTCAGATATCAGATGCTCCGTCAGCATGGGCGACTGTAGAGCAGCTGAGACCTTGGCTTCCTGGGATATAGAATACTGAGATTATATATTGTTTATATATTAAACTATTTTTATTTGTAATGTGTTGTGTTAATAGGACAATTGTGACTATGGCATTCTATAAATTTAAATAAATATAATATAAATATCTTTAAAATATCAATTTTGGAGCCAAATCTATCATAACGCAGTGTTTCAGAGATCAGGACACGTATTCATAACCATTTAATGTAACAACTTACTGGGATATCAATTTTAAAGTCATTAACAGCGTTAGATGTTTGGTCCCTATCATCACCACACTTCTGATCTTGTACATTTGCATGTTGCACATGAAATTGCTCTGTTGGTTTCTGAAATAATGTGACTGAGAATGTATTATTATTATTATTGTTGTTGTTGTTGTTGTTGTGGTTATTGTTATTAGTATTATTACTATTATAATTTTATTATTTATTATATTCCCCTTTGGGGTCAGTTTATGGTAGACATCATTCCTTGGTCCGTGTGTGTTTTAGGAACAGCACCGAGTGGAGCTCACACTGAGCCGTGGACGTTCGTGGTGGTGGAAGATGCAGAGACCAAACACAAGATCAGAGAGATTGTGGAGCAGGAGGAAGAGGTCAATTACAAACAGAGGATGGGGGGCAAATGGGTCCAAGACCTGCGCAGACTCCGGTTAGGAGTGTGTGTGTGTGTATGTGTGTGTGTGGTTCATGGGAGCATGTATGTATTGATGCCCAGTCACTGACCAGGTCCAAATGGATTTCTGAGTAGCGGTTTCTGAGTTGATGTATAACACTAGCACCACCTAGTGGCCAAGCTTTGTGACGCCTACAGCTGATGACATTTTGCAGTAGTGACGTTTGTTGCTTTTAATGGGAAACTCCACTGATTTATCTTTATATAATCTTGAGATGTGAGTAATAATATCCAGGGTGGTTTGATGTGAAATGGGTCACTGTGGACAAACTTACTGGCTGCAGTGGCGATTAGGGGCGGGAATTAGGGGTCACAACGTCAACGGTACATGTCATTAAATTATGTGGTAAACCTTAAAAAATAAGTTTTGGCAGGTGTTGTGTCTTACAACACTTCGTATGTACCACCCCAGCATGAATAGATTTGTCAAAATATGCCAAATATTGATCTCAAACCAACAAACAAACAATGTCTCTGACATTAGGTGACATATTTTTAGTCATGTAGTGTGTTAGCTTTATGCAAGGTAGCTTTTAGGGCCTTTAGCCTTCAGACATGTGATTCCTTTCATAACCAACTGTGAATAGTTCTCAGTTAGACTGAGAACAGTACAAGGCAGGAGTGCTGGAGAATTCATTCATTCATTCATCATTAATCATTAATTGGTTTATAATCTTATTTATTTATAATCTTATTCATTTTTACACACTAAATGGCAGCTGTGCTGGAGATTTAATTATTTTTTATTTATTTATTAATTGTTGTATATTTATTTATTTATTTAGTTATTTATTAATGGTTGTATATTCATGTATTTATTTATTTATTTAGTTATTAATGGTTGTATATTCATGTATTTATTTAGTTAGTTAGTTAGTTATTAATGGTTGTATATTCATGTATTTATTTAGTTAGTTAGTTAGTTAGTTATTAATGGTTGTGTATTCATGTATGTATTCATTTATTTATTTATTTAGTTAGTTAGTTAGTTATTAATGGTTGTATATTCGTGTATTTATTTAAGCTAAAGTTAATTTCTGTGGTTATTAATAGGTTCAGTAAAAGTCAATATCACAACTGCAGTTTTATGATTTATGAAAATACTGAGACAAGCCAGAACAGGTGATCATGTTGGTCAATAATCTCATGACAGGAAATTGCATACTATCTCATTCTTACTTTGTTCATAACACATTAATTAAAAAAATTAAGAATCAACAGGCATGACTCCATTCTCGTGTACAGAACCAACTGGGTGAAAGAGTATCTGGATGCAGCACCATATCTGATCCTCATCTTTAAGCAGACGTACGGAATTCTGCCAGGCGGAAAGAAGAAGACTCACTACTACAATGAGATTAGTGTGTCCATTGCATGCGGACTCCTGCTGGCAGCTCTTCAGGTACACTGGATTCACACTCATACACAGAGATGTACACTATCACTTGCATGTTTGGAGCTGCTGTCCACTTACTGGGAATCATTGGAGAATATGAAATATAGGGTAATATTTTGGCCTCTCAAACATTTAGTCGAAAGTGTGCTGTTGGGCTTTACAATGTTCCCAAATCTAACACTTGACAAATCTTTTGAATACCTAATTACCCTGTACCACAGATATACGAGCTCTTTATTACAGAACCCTGAACACCTTCCCACCATACGATTACACCACGCAGCAAGATTTTGCTTATGACTTCTATGTGTTATATTTTTAATTATTCATTTGTAAAACATCAACAAAAACAGCTCTGTTCATCAGAGGCTTTGTGTCTGTGGCCAGGACAATAAAAAGAAGAAATTGGATGTATTTCACACAGGACTTACCGTGTAAGGTGTTTAACCAGTAGGGCGGTAAATATATACTGAGTTGTATATTTTGCAAGAACATCTGAACATTGTGACCGTATCCTGGAGTTGAAATGAGGTGCCCCTAGTTTGTTTTGGCCCCCAACATGCATGCTGAAGTATGCTTTGTAGGCCTCAGAAAACTTAACAGATGTTTTCAAAAAAACTATTGGCCACCGATGTAGCAGAATGCGTCTGCGGGATCCAGTGACCTCTTAATGTCCTCTAAACTAAATGTAGCCAGGATCTCCTATCCACTTATGCAGCTGGAACATCCACTGAAATGGCTGTTTTAACACATCTGTATTTACAGTAAACTGCTATCTGTACAACTGGACAGTATCAGAAAGTTGTAAAAAATAAAAAACAATCTCCGAAGTTCTAGAAAATTCCAGACAGTTCCAAAAACCTGTCAAGAATTATTTGCAAAACTTTTCAGAACATCATTGTCCTGACCACAACAGTAAAGGGACAAATATATATATATATAGTTTTTACCAGACAGACTGGTTTGAATATTTTAGAAGCTCTGATGCTGAGTGGGATTTTCACACTCAGCAGTCTCTAAAGTTAACAGAGAACGGTGCTGAGAACAAAAACATCCAGTAATTGGCAGTTCAGTGGGCAGACACGCCTTGTTGAGAGTGGTCAGAGGAGAATGGCCAAAGTTTTTAGCTGAGAAGAAAGGCTACAGTGAAAAGCACAACACAGTGAACTCTGTCAGCCAAGAACCGAACTCTGAGGCCACAGTGGGCAGAGGCTCTCTGAAACTGGACAAGTGAAGACTGGTAAAATCTCTGAGCCACGGTATATACTGTTGCTGACTCCATGCATCCCTTTATGGCTGGAGTTTAGAAACTTGTTTTTCTTCAGACAGTGATGATATTACTGATTTTGTAATTGAGATCTAAACATTGGGCCGTACCTTCTCTTTGTGTATGACAGTACAACGTAAACAGGTACGACACAGTAAAAAAAAGGTCCAGCTAAATTTGACTTGACACGTCTTAGCCTGTTTTGTGTTCTGACTCAGTAACTCCAATACTGTAGATTTGAACAAAAATGTGCAAATGGTAAAGCTTTAAGAGGGGTTCAGTCATTTTGCTGAATTTATGGTATGACAGAGTAAAGCTGCTGTGGGAACAAAGGGGGTCCTCTTCATCATTACAGGAGTTCCTTATAAACTGGCCATTAAGTATTTATAAAATCTGTCTGATATTACTTCATGGTAGTGCTGGGCACTATGATGATATTTCATTGTTATGGGATTCATTATGTGACGATACGATTTTCTCAGTTCATTGTGGATACTGTCAATACTTGAACACTGACCAACTACAAGCTTCATTACAAAGAGACATAATTAGGCCTGTTAAGGTGGACAGTACAGTGCAGTTTGTAAAACTGTGGTGGTTGGTGTAGCTCGGTGGCTAACACCACTACCTGCCTGGGAGCCACCACCACATGTGGGAGACAGGGGTTTGAAAGTCTGGGTGACTGTGCTGTGCTACACCAAGACGAGTCCTTGGGCAAGACTCCTAACTCTGCACCTGCCTACCTGTAAAGTGATTACCCTTGTAAGTTGCTTTGGATAAGAGCATCAGCTAAATACTGTAAAACGCAGTTGTTGTGTGTTTATTATTCCTATTATTATTATTTTTATTATAGTTTTATTACATGTGGCTTTTATTTTGTATGTTTTGTACTGTGATTTATAAGGTGTATTGTGAAAATTTCCTGAAGTATCATGCTCTAATATTTTCACCCCTACTTCACAGACCATCCCATACTTCATAGACTTCAGACCTTGTACAGTGGTCCACAGGTTGACGAGCAGATTGACCTGTAGATAAAGTTTTGTTTGTGCTGTGAATGACTGACTCTTGATGTCTAATCCCTTTGCCAGAACGTTGGGCTGGTTACAGTGACGTCCACGCCTCTTAACTGCGGCCCACAGCTGAGGGTCCTCCTCCGTCGGCCAGCCAACGAGAAGCTGCTCATGCTGCTTCCTGTAGGGTACCCAGCCGCGGACGCCACGGTGCCTGACCTCACACGCAAGGACCTCGGTGATATCATGGTGTTTGTGTGATGGCATGAAGTGATGGTCATCTATGAACGTTAATGAGGACCCCCTGTACCCTGGACCCCAGTAACAGCTGTGACTGGATTCGGGATGGACTGGACAAGTTTCTGGATGTAGGCCGCATCAATGTTCAGACACTATCAAAGAACTGCTCAGTTGAGCCAGATTTGGTGGATGCCTTCCCTGGCACAATTCCAAGAAGAATTCCCTGTAGACTGGGATTTTAGCCGCTGCTGGTAGACCTGTATGACCGCACGGTTCCATACACCTGTAGGTTCAGCTACTTGCTTTATGATTTCCATCCTTCCATTTATCCATAAACTCTTTCCCTTATATTTTAGACAACATTAGTTGTTAAGAGTATATAAATGAATTTGATTGATTGATTGATTGATTGATTGATTGATTGATTGATTGATTGATTGATTGATTGATTGATTGGTGTAAAATGTGGAATTGTTTACAGTGATGGTGGGAGGAACCAGACCTCTGAGGAGAATGCCTCTAAATGCTCGCTCACAGAATCTCTTGGGAAACTTTTGGTTATTCAGTTTTCAGATTGACGAATGAGTTATGGGATCTTGTAAGATACCGAGGTCCCCCGAGCGTATTCACAGTGGCTATGCTATACCAACAGGCTGAACCTATTTCCTACATGAGGTAGACCAGTGCTGCATCTCTAGTCAAGAAGGCTGAGGACAGCAGCTTGATCTGTTGGTAAAGCAGGCTAAGCAATGATAGCTTAACACCATACATTTATTTTCAGGAGCCCCCAGAATTTTAGAGAGAACCGGGTTAATTAGGGGTTAATTAGGGGGTTCTGAACACCCTATTCATTTGCACCTTGGCCTGATGTCTGAGACATTGCTTCACAGTAGTTTGCAAAGTCTGGTTTAAAACATCCTGTATTTAAAAGCATTTAATGTCCTTCATTCAAAGTGGAAGGTCAAATACTTTCCCCAGAATAACCTGCTTTTCAGATTTACCACTGTTTTACCAACACTCTGCAGACCTGTGTAGGTTCACTGGGGGTTTTGGATAGTAAATAAAGCTGCTACATTTACAGTGTAGACACTGAGAGCCCAACT
The DNA here is from genome assembly GCA_024036415.1 of Prochilodus magdalenae. Classification (NCBI taxonomy): domain Eukaryota; kingdom Metazoa; phylum Chordata; class Actinopteri; order Characiformes; family Prochilodontidae; genus Prochilodus; species Prochilodus magdalenae. Next base: position 42,230 of record JAMWET010002642.1, read on the forward strand.
TCCATCACCACCACTGTACACTACAATGAACCATTTGACAACAAGCCACTCGTAATGACTCTTCTTAAATCTGAGCACTTGTCCTTTCTGTTGAATTGTAAGTAATAAAGAGAGGTTGGAAAATGGTTTTGAAAAATGAGTTATGGTTGTCTTTAGTCTATAAATGCTCGCAAACATTATAAGCAGACCTCAGAGGGAAAAGAGGTAACTTACACTATAGTAGGGATGGACGGATCGATACCTAAATATCGATACTTCAGATCCTGTTGAAAAAATCTTGATTTTCATTATTTGTTAATTTATTTAGTGGGATAAATAAACAGATGTGTATCTGTCAAACAAACTGCTGCTGTAAATGATGGTGTAGTAAAGGAACTACATTTCCTTCTGCCTTCCTCTGTAACTACTGAAAACTACCTTTTTAATTCCCATCTCACGAAAAGCCATTTAGTTACTGAATTTTTAATGGACATAAAAATATAATAATTTTTTGAACATGTCATTTGAACATTATTGAACACTGAATTTCATTTTTAAGTGTTGTTTTTGAAAAAAGAAGTAAAGAGAGAACTTGAATAGTGGAACATTTATTTACCAGTCACAGTAATAACTAATAATATTTAAATGTCAGACATTCTCTTATAATTTGGTTCACATTTGCTATTTAGCAAGGATGAAAATGACATACTTTAAAGTAGGAATTAAAGATTCATTGATTTTATGTTAAAATTACAATTTAAAAGAGTACAATATTTAAATATTGCAAGCGCTGCCATTTTAATAAAAGTCTTATTAAAGATTGTGCCCTAAGTGGGGAACATTAATCTAATATCAGAGCTTGTAAAGTGCCAACAGAAAGTCTCAAGCTAGAAAAGGGGAATGTTCTGGTCATACTGCACAAAAAAACAGGCCTGGACTTGCAATTGACTAACCAGAAAAATTGCAATTAATTAAATCGTTCAGTGCTACTTTAAAGTATCCGTATCGATATTGGGATATTAGCCTTGGTATAACCTGGTATCGGACCAAATGGAAAATCAGTGGTATCGCCCATCTCTCCATAGTGCACTGCTCAGTCCAGTGTTTGTTGGTCATTTGAATGAGTCTTGGTAAACAGCTCTGCGGTAGAAGGACTCTTATTTTGAAGTTTCCCGGGGCGCTTCGCTGTAGAGGGACTCTTATTTTGAAGTGTCCCAGGGCGCTCGGCTGAGCGGATGTGAGTTCTGAGGGTGAAGCCGGATCCTCACTCACTCACTGCTCCTTCTCCGAGGAGGCGCTGCGGCTCTTTAGCTTTAGCTCCGTTTACTGCGCCTGAGAGCCGCACTGGACTCCCCTCACCATGCCTCTGTACGAGTATGTCACCCAGGACCAGCTCTCGGGCTTCGATAAATATAAGGTGAGGCTGCTGTTGCAAACTAACGTCAAGGTTTCCTCTGGAATCTGACCGGGGTGCGATGCTAGTCATGCTAAGGCGGACGGCATGGGCTGGACCGGGTGACGCTGAGGTGGTGCGACTCCCAGCCCGACTGTCTCCTCAGTTTCAGAAGAAATGACTCTGATTTGTAGCATTAGACATTCAGCACACATACGAGGGACGGCTAACCAGCTAGTCTCACCTGTTTCCAGTCAAGGGGAGCAGGTGAATGAACGTTACCTGGCGAATGTATGCCTCCGGGCTCTCTGAGGGGAATGCCGGTCAGCTGAGCACAAAGCCGCTCGAGCCTCGTTAAAGTCGTTGCTAGCTATGCTAACCTGTGTTAGCAGTCAGCTGTGCACACCTTGTTTGCTAATGAGACAGATCATTCTCAGTGGCCACCAGTTTCCAGATGCTCTAAGCTTTTTTGTTGCCTCAAGCCAAAGTCATTAGGAGCAGACGAACCCCGCAGGACCTGTAGATTATTGTTTCCGTCTCGTTTAAAGGACGTTAACGTGTCCCTTTGTATCTTAAGCCCGAGTTAAACACGCCTTAAGCGCTTTCTTGCTTTGTGTCCTCGGGTAAGGATCATGTGGAACCTCTCCATCAGTTTACAACCCGGATCCACCTAATATTAGATGATACAGTAGATGACTCCCTGTTTTATGACTGGCTCAAATGGCCTTTGATACTAGTCATTTGGTTATAAACCAGCTTGGCCTGGCTGGTGAGGCTTAGGGCTGCCACCAGCGATTATGTTAATACTTGAATAATCGATCATTCAGATTATTAATCACTTGCTTATCAGGTAGCTCATATTTCCCTTTCTCTTTTTTTTATTTTAAAGTGAGGTTGTTTTGTTCATTGGCCGACTAAAGGTGAAGACCGTAAAGCTCCTCTGTATGTTCACAGTGAGCTACCTCCAGGAACAGTTTGCAGAGAACTCAGCAGGTTGCTCGAGACAACAGTTTGCCACTGTGCGCTTGCCGAACTTGAACGCACCCCGTAACTTGAACGCACCTCGTAAAGGTTATTTGGAATGGGAGCAGGTTCGGTTTAAGAGAACCTGCACGTAACATGAAGTATGATGGTGTTTAACCTTAACATTAACCAGCTAGGACAACTAACTACACGAGATGAGTCGTCTTTATCCAGAGACACGTTTCATCTTCAGATGCTCCAGCTTGGAGGAAGTGCTCTGGTGCTAGCTAGATCTTAGAACACTTCACAACCTTAGGCATGAAATGCTCCCAGGATTATCTTCGTGCCATCATGTGTTCGCTCTCTCTTCACTAAGCAGTAATGTCAATACGTTCCTAGTTAGCAAGAGAAACGTGCATGATGACCAGCTATTACACTAGTTGGTGACTAATTTGGTGTATGGACTACGTCACATGATCGTGGACCCCTAGTGAGGGCTGAGGTCTGTGTTATCAACACCATTAACCAAACACTGTACACCTAAAAATTGCCAAGGACTTTTGGGGTAGGAGAACAGAGTTTTCCAGAATGGGAATCGACCCCCTGTCTCCTGCATAGGGTTGTAGCTCCCTGGTGGGTGGTGGTGTTATGACACACCAATCACTTTTGTAGCCGCTGTTTAGTGGCAAGCAGCATTTGGTTCCAGTTCTCAACAGTATTGTGGTAAATCTGGAAGAGAAGCTCATAACCGATTTTCCCAGTGTATATGATGCGTCTTTGTACATATACACTTAAAGAAAAATTATGTGTGCAGGAAAGTAGGGGATGTTGTTGACCTCTCGCTAGCTAGCTAGGTTAGCCAGCATGCTAGCTGACCATGAAAGTCAGCCAACAATGCAAGCAGTTAGGATTCCATACGAAGTTATTTGTCAATAATAACAGGTGCTTTAAAACTAGCTAGCTTTCCTGGACCTTGTACACACCCACACGTGACAAACCCACATGTCACCCCCTGGTGTGAACATAGGGTGTGACTTATTATTCCAAAGCTACTTGGACTGCAGTGTAAACTGGTGAGTTAGCCTTGGGCTGTAAATGTGCGTAATGAGAGTTCTTGGTGGGTCCTGAGCAATTAAGGGGTCAAAGGAACCATATCACTTGTGACCATTTTGTGGTTTAATGTCTATTAGAGTTGAACAGGCTCTGCGTGTTGTGAGCTCTGTTCTGATTGGCCGATCTGTTGTATCTAATTCAGAATGCAGTCACTGTCATGTGAAAGGCCGGTGCTGTGCTGCCGATGGCGCAGTAGGTGAAATGTAGGTGAACATGTTCTGAAGTATTGACCACTTCATCGTAGTCTTACTATTAAAAAGCTAAAGCTGGCTCCTCAACATGTCTGAGCTTGAACCGAATTCTACAACCCATGTGTGAAGACTGGGGTCCAGGCAGCAGGGGCCGTTTCTAAATACTGAGGATGGTTTGCTGGGCTGTTCTGAGAATTATGATTTGTCACACACAGCAGGCCGTTGGGGTGCCTTCATGTGACACGGAGTTGAAAATGATGTCCTCGGTGAAGCGGTTTATTAGTCAGCTTCATGTCTGTGAGGATCACTCCGCTGTGCCATGGTGAATCTTTGTCAGGTTAAAGTGATTGACAGGTGTGTTTGTTTGGAGCATGTTCGTAGTGGTGTTTGGATTTGCCCGTGGAAAGTGATTTCACTGACTTGAATAAATAAGCCTTTGCCCCAGTTGGCAGGTCTTTGCGAGTCCAGGGCAGTAGGGCTGTGAGCTGTGCCCTATAGTGAACCACCTCTGGTGCTTCGTTGCCTTTTACCGTGTAACCTTTATTAGCCCTTGAATTCTGTTGAAGAGATTATGGTGACGATAGGTGAGAAGTAGCCATGTGCCTTAAGTACATGCACTGAATGGTTGATCTGTTAGTCTAGTATGTGTGGTGAAAGCCTGACATACAGCGGTGGTAAGAACCGCAATCACGAGATGTTTAGTGCTTGGAGTACGGGTCAGCAAATGCATGAGGCTCTTGTTAACTTGCTATCTACAAATTCCAGCGCAGTCCAGGAATAACGTGCATGTTTCCTGGTCCAGGCGCTGGGCTTATCTTTCACCCTATACTGCATATTGGTAAAGGGAGATGCAGCCACTTGCTGCTGTCGTTTAGAATGATAAACAATTGTTTATTTCCCATCTGAGTTTTATTTTAAATTACTGGACCACTAGAGATCCAGGAGAGTCCTGACACCTCTACTATTGACCTTGTGCTGAACGGCTGTATCTCAGTAAAGCACTGTGTTAGTTGTACTACATTTGAAACCCTACAGCTAATATAAGGTTACTTATAGTCCCAATGTCAAAAGTTGAAAGATTGCACAGGGCTACTCATGGAAGGTTGTGCTTATGTTTATATTGATGCTTTACTGTAGAATAAAAGTGAAGACATCAAACTATAAACTCGCATTCATGAAATACAGTCTACCTTAAACACCTCCAGAATGGAGCTTTACAGGAGGATGAACCAGCTGTGTTAACCTGCAGTGGAGGCTGATATAGTACAGGGTTTATTACTAAGCAAGTTTGGAGCGATTCTATTGGTCTGTCCATCATGACTATGCAGTAAAAGAGTAATTAGAGCTTTTAAACTGAATATTGCAAGAAAATTGTCGTATAAGTATAAGTAGGCCTGGACAATAATTCGATATCGGTATTTACCACGATAAGAAATGTTTCAATAACGGTGATATCACTTTTGCGATATTTCGATGTGTATTATTTACGGAATCTGTCGTTGACAAGCATTTTTTACAGGGCGCCATCAGTTCGCTGCATTCAAGCACAGTTGAACAAAATCTGCCTTCCTAGCCGGGCTATGTCAGTGCGTGATGACGTAATCACAGGCACGCAGCCAGATAGGCTAGGCTAGGCTCCAGCGCGGGACATTTTAGATGCGAATGAGTGCTCCTGACGGCAATACACAAGTGAGCGAACAAGCTTCCACAAGCGAAAAGACAGAAGACATAGTTGATAAGAGAGGCAGGACTAATTCAGTGGTGTGGACGTGGTTCGACTTTCGAAAGTCTGATAAACTTCAGGTTTCAGCTTGCTGCAAATTGTGCCAGAGAGTGGTGCCGACTAGCTGCGGTAACACATCCAATCTGTTTCACCACCTGAAGTGGTTCCACTACATAGAACGTTCTGAGAGTCAAAAAATGAGGCACCAAAAACGTTCAACCCAACCTGTCCCTAAAACATCGCCAGCATCTGCGTCCGCCAAAGAGAACCCCATGCAGCAGTCACCGGTGGTTGCATTCATGACATATGACAAACAGTTTTAGACTGTTGTAGTTACAGATTTTAAATAAAATTTTTTTTAAGTAAATTTGTAAAGTTTTAAAGTATTTAGTATTTATATCGATATCTGAATTATATTGTATCGACCGAAATTAAGGAATATATTGCAATATAAACTTTGGCCATATCGTCCAGCACTAAGTATAGGTATAAATATAAATAGATTAGAGGAGGTGTAGCTGTGGCAGAAATATAATACTGCATGTATGTATTGTTTCAGACTCTCATCAGTGGGAGCTGTTAAGTGTAAGCCTGTAGAGCCTTTAAGATCACCAACCACATACATTTAGTTGGGTGTGTCTGAACCATTGACTGTACATACCAATAACACACAATGCCACCGTTCTCGTGGAAGTCTGTAAACAGCCAGTCCACATGAACTGCAGGTCAGTATGCCTGTGTGGGATTGGAGGCTTCACACAGAAGCTTCCTGATATCTCGTGATCGTTTGTATAGTGGTGATGAGTCACTGCTGCTATGGAGTGAAGACACGTTAATGCTCTGATAGCCGCAGGGCTTCCTTGCCTCTTTGAGTGTTTGTACTTGGCACGAACATGCAGACCTAGTGCTGTGTGGGTGTGAAAGAGAAAGTGAGAGAAAGGCATTGCTTGGTCAGGGAAAGAGAATATTTGAAACGCATCATAAAAGGGCTATTGCAGGGACAGTGGTGTGTGAAACAGGACTCCACAGCCCGCCGGCGGTGAAGATTTCATGCCATGTAGAAAATGGAAAGTATGAATGTTGTATACAGTGTGATATTGTTAAATTACATATTGTCTCGATGTGCTGGCTTATATGGTCCACAGACAATGTGGAAGTCATTGAGGTCAGAACTAGACATCTGGGTGTGTCCTGGGGGTGGACAGTGTGGCTGTATTTTATGGTTATTGTGATGAATTACACCGCAGTCTGCATTTCTGAGTGTATTGTGGAAATCTCCAGTACAAACTAACTACAATTCATTACAACATGAGCCGGCCTGTTTAGTAGGATGCAGTGCAGTCTGGGAAAATTAATTAAAATCATTGTAGTGATAGAGATATTTTTGTTGAATGTGTAATGGTGTTTTTATTTCAGCACTACAGACTATTTTCTCAATTCCAACTTGGTCATGATTCATATTGTGCGTTGTGGAAGATTCAAGATTCAAAGCTTTATTGTCATATGCACAGTAAGGAAACTAGTCTCCCTGTACAATGAAATTCTTACTTTGCTGCCCACAGTGGATGTCATAGAATAAAAAGTATAAATATAAATAGACAAATAACAAGGATCAAAAATTAAGCATGCAGAGAATATATAAAATAAAATATAAAATGTAAACAATTTAGAATTATACAGGCTATATACATTGTGCAGGTATGTGCTACATTAGTTACATTGTAACAGTATGTAGTAAAGTGGTGTTGTGCAAAATGAGCTGAAATATAACCATACAAGAACAGTTACATGCGCAAAACGATGTGTGCAGCTGTATGCAGACACAAACAGTCAAGTACAGTAGTGCAACTATTCATGTGCAAAAAAATAAAAAAAATTTAAAAAATGATATGAGTTAGTGCAATTGTTATAAATACAGTGATGTCTATGAGGGGAGACATCAGCTCAACTGTTTAAGAGTCTGATGGCTGTGGGAAAGAAAGAGTTCTTTAATCTGGTAGTCCGGCATTTCACGCTTCTGTACCTCCGACCTGAAGGTAGAAGTGTAAATAGTCCATGTTGGGGGTGGAGGGGGATCTTTGATGATGGAGGCAGCTGGAAATGTCTTGACTGATGGTGATGGTGTTTGTGCCACATTGCCCTGCCCCTAAACTCACACTTTAGAATAACTTCCCCTTACGACACTGTGTTGTCACTCGTGTGTACTCGTGTACTTTCGTAAAGCATTAAACACAGTATAATTATTAGCAATGATTGTGCAGTTACCCAAGGCTGATACCAGGAAGCTATTTCTCATGAGCGTTGCCAGTAAACGCACCTTCACAACGTCGGCAGTGAGAGTTGCTGAGCAGCAGTAAATAAATGCTTGTGGTAAAATTTGTAAAACCCGTATTACATGTGAAGGCAGTGGTACTGGGTGATTTACTGGTTGGAGTGTTGTTGTCTTACTCAATTTGTGAAAATTATTAAAGTCTTAATCGAAATTGTCCTGATGTGCATTTCTGAGCATGTTGTGTACATAGTCCGAGCATGAAGACTTTTACCTTTCATAATTTTTAATCATTATTTTTGACAGTACCTTTAAAATGCACCGCTGCTGGAGCCTTTTTGCCTTTCCACTTGTTAAAATCCTAATATTTTTAAGTGTCATGATTATCATACCTCTGTTAACATCAGCCACCGAATAGATTGTCCAGAAAAATGTCAAAACGTCAAATTTTCAAGGCTGCTGTTGACGATCCCTAATTGCACACCAAAATGTGACTTATCTTATTAATCTCTCTCTCTCTCTCTCTCTCTCTCTCTCTCTCTCTCTCTCTCTCTCTCTCTCTCTCTCTCTCTCTCTCTCTCTCTCTCTCTCTCTCTCTCTCTCTCTCTCTCTCTCTCTCTCTCTCTCTCTCTCTCTCTCCTTCCTTCCTTCCTTCCTTCCTTCCTTCCTTCCTTCCTTCCTTCCTTCCTTCTCTCTCTCTCTCTCTCTCTCTCTCTCTCTCTCTCTCTCTCCTTCCTTCCTTCTCTCTCTCTCTCTTTCTTTCTCTCTCTCCCTCTCCCTCCATCTTTGTGATTACAGTACAGCGCCGTGGACACCAACCCTCTGTCCATCTATGTTATGCACCCCTTCTGGAACTCAGTGGTGAAGGTGAGAAATGCACAGCTCCAGGAACAGAGGCCTTGTTGATCTTTGTTGTATGTTAGTGCACAGCCACAGAGACCAGTTTCAAAACGCCTCGAACCTGTTCCTCATAGTGTGGGGACGGAAGGCTGCTCTATGTCAGTAATGGAGAAAATAGAAAGTGACTAAAGTGACTGTAGTAAGTAGGTGTGTATCACACACTTTGAATATTTAGAGATGTGGAAACTGAACAGTTCACACCAAACCACTCAAAATGCAATTTTTACCGTTTTATTATGTAGAAATTTCAAAAACACATTTAAGTAATTTGCCGAAGTATCAGGATATTACTGAAAGCTGTGGTTGTGAATTTTGGTCAATACATTTTCATACCATGCCATTCGTAATAGGTTTATCAGCCTATGTAAAGAGCTGCAGTCAGTTTGTGTGAATGAACACCCATGTTAAAGACCCTGATCATAGTATTGCGTCTGTTGAGGTGTGGGATCCAGCATGAATGAGTTTTCCACTTAGATCTTATTACTAAACAGACTTTAACACTGTTCAATGTCTCTTATGCCTCTCAGATTTTGCCAACATGGTTGGCACCAAACCTCATCACCTTCACTGGCTTCATGTTCCTCGTGCTCAACTTTGTCATCTTGTCCGGATATGACTACGACTTCTACGCCTCAGGTAAGGCCAGTGTCTTGGTGTGTACGGTGGTCATGGGCTGTTGATTTCTCTGACCTTTCATGATGCAGTGAGGAACACTCTTTCTCAATGTACAGAGCAGAATATAAGTCCTGCCGGTATATGTCTTTCCATTTGTCCGTCTCTCTTTATCTCTTAATCTTCTTCTGTTATCTCTCTGTCTTGCACCACCTTTTTCAGATCAGGCGTGCTGTCTTGTAGCGGCTGGATCAAAGCCTTAATGCCTCAGAATTATTTACTGCTTGCACGCACACACCTAATACCTAACACACAAGCCAATTTCAAAGCCCTCCCTGATCCGTCACACTACTCTCATACTGCTCAGGATGTCAATAATTAACTGCCAATTAATTTTTTAACTCTGCATGTCTGTTTTGTCCTAGCCGAGGGACATGTGCACGTGCCCAGTTGGGTTTGGGTGGCGGCCGGCCTCTTCAACTTCCTGGCATACACATTAGGTAAGCGTGTATGTTTGTGTGTGGCATTGCTCTCAGACAGGATTAGATGTTTATATCTGAATTTTACCCGTGTCTTTCAGATATCAGAGTGTATTAAAATTTTAAAATAGGTACTTTATTTTTTTATTTTTTTGTGCGGTGGAATGTTCCTCCATCTGTTAGCAAGTTGCCTTTGTGATATTGCTTCTTAATTTGGCCTGAAAAAACTGTAAGCTGTAGCAGAGGCTTTAAATATTCAAGTGAGCATTATCCATATCAAAACTTGTTTTTTTTGTTTGCTTTGAGTTCTGGCATTTGAAAGCCAGATTTTGTATTGCTAGGCCTGTTGTACAGAAGACAGCTTTGACTTCATAGAAAATGGTACGTGTCTCAAAATAGAGCTTTAGCTGAATCACTGAAATAGTAATAGCACTATGCGAAAGATGTTATCATGAAAGTGTGGCTGTGTGCATGTGTGAAGTAGGCTGTACTTCCAGTGTGCTACAATATACTGTTCACATGGCCGCTTGAATAATCTGATCATTTCAGATAGTTGAGTGTGTGTGAAGAGTGAAGATAGCATAGAGGAAAATAAGGCAGCGAGTAAATAGAGTAATGTCTCGTCAGTGTTTTGTGTTTAGAATCGCATTTGATGTACAAGATCAGTTTTTACACTCGTCGGTAAAGGAATCGTCGCACCAATAGCTGCACCTAAAAGAAATCACCCACAGGAATGAAACGTGGTGGGTAGGTTTGACTTTGTGAGCCATGTTAATGATTCAAGTTTCATGCTCAGCTGTGCAGGTGATGTAAGCAAGGACAGGTCTTATCGCTGTACCTGACTGACCCAACAGCCACGATTGCAGACATTCAGCGAGCAGTGCTGCCTCCACGAGTCATCCTGTTAGTGCCAGCACTATTGGCAGACGGCCGCTTGATGCTGGACTATATGCGATTGTTACGAACGCGAGAATAAAGACTGCAGTGATGTCGTGCTAAACTGTCATAAAGCGAATCCGTGTGTGGAGGCGATCAGTTAGCTGTTGCGTGTCAGTCCAGCTCCACCCCTACTGCAAAATCTGCAGAAACTGCCTGAGAATATTGAAGCTGCATGGGATGGGTTATCACAGGACACCATTAGGAACCTCTGCAACTCCATGCTGAGACGTCTGGTGTGTTGTGTTAGCAGGACACCATACTGAGAGACGCTACTTCTGTATGTGTAGCTTAATAAATATTCCCCATGTCAGTCTATCTGGTATCTGGTGACCTTTATCACGCGTCCTTCTGGGTGCAGCTATTTATTTGATGATGAGTGTACATCCTTGTATTGATCTGACATGGTTCATTGTGGAGAAACTGATTAAACATGGATGGATGAGTCTTTATATGAGACGCTGATCATGTGAAATAGTTTAACACCCTACATGTGTCTCTCGATGTTCAAAAAAGTATATTTATCTAATGTCTGTCTGTTTGTGCAGACGGTGTGGACGGTAAGCAGGCCCGCAGGACCAACTCCAGTACTCCCCTTGGTGAGCTGTTTGACCATGGCCTGGACAGCTGGGCGTGTGTGTTCTTCGTCTGCTCCATGTACTCTGTGTTTGGTCGAGGAGAGAGCGGTGTCACTGTGCTCACGCTCTACTACCTGCTCTGGGTCGTCCTCTTCTCCTTCATCCTCTCGCACTGGGAGAAATACAACACCGGCATCCTCTTCCTGCCCTGGGGTTACGACCTCAGCCAAGTGGTAAGATCTGCTCTCCATAACATACTCAACCACACCTAGATGGGCCAGTCATTTTAGAAAGAATAAAGGGATCTGTTGGGTCATGAAATTCAAGAAAAGTGTTGCAATGATGATGATTTATTACTGATGTGAATACCTGAGGGCTAAGTCAAACAGAGGAACTGCCTCTAATGCCAAAGACATAATGTTTGCACAGTGTCTTCTTAATTTCACAAACCAGATCATGCTTGTCTTTGCATATTGAGCTTTGCACTGATCTTTGAGTCTAATTTTGATAAGAGGTAGTAGGTGCTTATGCCACACCGGTTGGCGCCATTGAAAGTGCATGCCTAAAACATCACATCCTTGCCTGAGCCTGTACTGAGTTGTTATATGGTAAAGTCCCTATAGAAGAGTGTTTTCACTCTGCAGCCATCTGTACAACAGTGCCAGCCAGTTACTTCCAACCAGACAAAATCAGAGAACAGAATACTCAGAACTGAAGGTCAAACCAATGAACATCTTTTCACAAACCCTATTAAATTAGATTTTTTTTTATTTGGCTAGTTCAGAGATCTCCACATTGATGCTTTCTCCACAATATCATTAATGCAGTTCAACCAGCAAGTTAATTAATGTAAATGACTTTATGTAAATGAACAAGCTAAACAGCAGAACAAGGTTTCACTACGAAAGCCATCTGCTCTGAACAGCTCTATTGTCAGAGCAAGAAGAAGAGAGGATAAGGGCGTTAAACGCATTCTGCCAAACGGTTCTTTTAACCAAGCCTTAATCGAACATTTTTCTTTCACTTTCATTCTCCTTGGTTCTTTCTCTTTCTCTCTTAGACTATTTCCATTGTGTACATCATAACAGCAGTGGTGGGAGTGGAGACGTGGTATCAGACAGTGATTTGGAACCTTCATTACAGAGATTTCTTCGTCGTCATGATTCTGGGTGAGGAAACTGCACTCCTATTGGTTCCTGTCATGGTGACTCATTGGACTCATGTCATGTTTTCTTGGTGACTGCCGGTTCATACAGTCCATGTTGCTGTGTATTGACAAAGTGCTGTAGAGTAGAATACCTTTTCACGTCACAGGCAGGTGGTTTGCAGGATTCATTTGAAATTCTGCTTGTTCTTTAAAGATGTAGTTTGTGATAACTCCAGCCCTTTTCCTTTAGCTCAGGTGGTATTGATCATCCAAGGTTTTGCAGAATTTCAAAGTATACTGTATATAGTGCTTCAGGTAACTTTCCGTTTTGGTCCTGTTAGCAAGCTAGCTACTTTTCCTATCGTGAACAGATGGACTGCATATGTGTTTGGGGGGGATTGTGATGAAAGATGTTCAGTAACAGAACCTTGATAGTACTTGCCTGATCCTTTATCTTTTGCTTGCCTTATAGGGTGTTTGTTTGCTGTAACGCTGCCGATGAGTCTCTACAATGTTTTGAAGTAAGTTTAATTGTCCAGCCTTGACTTTCTTTTAAGCAACAGTGCAACTGAACAGATCTGACAATGTGATGCTGTAAATTGGTCTGTGTTAATGGCCCACTGTTTACTTTTCACCTATGAACATACATTAACCAGCTTCTACATTCTGTTCTACGATCTTCTCTCTTCTTATCCACTTTATTAGCCCCACTTGCCATATAAGTGCATTTTGTCGTGCTGCAGTCTGCATGCTTTGTTGTCGCTGGATAGATTTGGTCGGTGGACTATTCCTAGTCCAGCAGTAACACTGAGGTACTTAAGAACTCCAGCACTGTTAATGCAATGCTGCCCTGGGTTAGTCCAGGTGAGGTCCATACCATTGAAGAACAGGGTAAAAAAACTTGAAGTATGCAGGGAAACAGATGCACAGCAGTCTGTAAAAGTAAAGCTGGTAAATTGGACAGTTGGTGTAGAACCAAAGGTTTTTATGTCATGGCTGTTTAGTGTATAATGCATGGGTTGGGTCTAATGAGGCTGTTTCATCAGGGCATATCGGAACAACACGCTGAAGCATAGCTCCATGTATGAGGCTCTGCTGCCCTTCTTTTCCCCAATACTCCTCTTTATCCTCTCCACACTGTGGGTCCACTTGTCCCCCACCGACGTCTTGGAGCAGCAGCCCAGAATCTTCTACCTAATGGTGGGGACAGCCTTCGCAAATGTCACTGTGAGTATCCACTCGTGGTGTGAATCTCTCTCACCTCGCAATGATACAGGTACTTGAGGATATAACTTCTGTGTTCCTCATCACTAATAATACATGCCATGCTGGAATGGAAATTAAAGAGGGCTGATGTAGAATCAGATTTCTCTCCTGTGTGCTATGGCTTTATGGACTGGGGAGTTTGTTTTACTGGCCAAATCTGAATGTCTCATTAGGACGGGGCATACTGAATGTGTCTCCCTCAAGATTAGAGTTTGGGGATTTGCCCTAGTCTGATTGTAGCCTGAATAAAATCTGTCCCAGTCTGACTATAGCCCAATCTCTCTGTAGATCAACAAAATTCTGTACTGACCCATCTGATTATAAACCATCAGAATTGTTTCCTTAATCCTAATTCTGGATGAACCTGGAAGTTTTAAAAAATTCTCTAAAACTCCCATTTCTTATCATTTTGTCTTGTGGCCATGGTGATGGCTTCATCAGGGCAAGTACATGCTGTTGGATGTCTGTAGGTTAAAGGACACCATTTGATTTCAGTGGACCAAAAAAATAGATGTGACTCTAGGGAAGAAAGAGGGATGTTCATTCATAAACGGGGGAGGGGGTGGGTGGTAAAGGCTTTGGTTCAAAAGTCTCTATCAAGCACACTTTTCAATCAGACCAAAGGTTTTGGACTTGGAACGGTGTCAGTATACTTTAGTATCTGAATAGTGTAGTTGTGATGGCACATCATCTTCTGTGACATACTTTGTTAATCTCTGTGTCTCTCTCTGTCTGTCTTTCTGCAGTGTAAGCTAATAGTGTGTCAGATGAGTAACACGCGTTGTCAGCCATTGAGTTGGCTGCTGTTGCCAATGGCGGTGGTCGTTGTGCTGGTGTTCTCCGGAGTGGTTCAAGAAAGTGAGACTGTGGTGCTGTACTTATGGACGGCTGTGGTCATCTTCGCCCACATACATTACGGAGTTTCAGTGGTGGGTATACATACGCAGAACTGGGTCTATGTGGACGTACATCTGCTTTCAGTTTCACGAAAGAACAATGTGAAAGTTCAGTAGAACAAAAGAAAAACACGCCAACCCAAAGAGGATGAATGGACTGTCCTTTTATTCAGAATAGTGTCACATGTAGGTTTACTGGTCAATACACAGTCGAGTCATGTTATGACCACTGGCTGTTATCCTGAGGGACAGCAGCTAGACAGGCTGGGAGTGACTCAGTAAGCTCCTGGTAGGTTGTCACAGGTATCTGGAGCCATGCTGACTGCAGAGCATCCCACAGCTGCGGAAGGGTGCGTGGTGGAGGATCCGTTCAGTGAACACAACGGTCAAGGTGGTCCCACAGATGCTCAATGTGGGAATTGCTTGCTTGAAGATCCGCTCCAGGGAACACAGTCAGCATGTATGGGTGTGCGTGATCTGCAAGGATGGATGGTTGAGAGCGTCTCCCACATGTTGAGCTCGAGTGGACCCAGAGAATGCCACGAAAACTTAACTTCCTCTATGAGCTACATGCTGGTGCTGTCAGTAGTAGGAAGTGGTCATAATGACTCGACTGTAGAATGACTGTGCTGTGTGATCTCCTGGTTCCCACCACTGACACAGGAGTCAATATGTTTCTTTAGAATTGAGCATTTCACATCGGACCACTCTGAATGACTTGCTGATTGAGTTATACAGGAATATTTAACTGAGCGTCACGTATTGTAAGACGTTGCAGAGTGTGATTTTAATCTTCTCTCTTTTTCTCTCCTTGTAACTCTGTAGGTAAAGCAGCTGAGTGAACATTTCAACATCTTCGCCTTTTCCCTGAAGAAGCCCAGTTCAGACTGACAAGACGAGTTGAAAATCGGCCTGACGGCTGCCGAGGTCTAAGCTGCCCCCAGCATCCTCTGCAACCAGCCGACACTGAAACCATCACCACTGAGACACACATCTCATAACCAGGAAAAATAAAAAACATACAACCTGCTGACCAAACAAGCCCTCCCAGCCTGAGCCCAGACATGCAGCTGCACCACCGGACCTGGTGAGCTGAGAGACGCAGCTGCACCACAGGACCCAGTCCAGATATGCGTCTGAAAAACGGGCCCCCTACGGAGCCGTGTTTATGGGGCTGGCTGAGGCAGAGGCAGTACGACTTTCTAGTGTCTGAAGCTGAGGAGATTCACTTGTTTCCTACGGAAATGTGCTGTCAGTGAAGATGCCAGGAGCTCGGAAGGGTTACCACGAACCACACACATGCATTCTGGATTATAACCACAACACTCTGGCTTACCTGGTCACATGTGTACATAGTCATTCACACGTAACACATGTTCATGAATGTGTAGTGCATTTTTTATTTTTTTTTGCCTTGAACCATTGACATTTTTTTTGGGGTTCATTTCTGGCTTCATTTGCTCAGTTCAGAAAAAACAAGGAAAAAAAAGTTCCTGAAATTTTATATGTAGTCAAATTTGTGGCATTACTGAATCTAAACACTTCCAGTCAGTAAAATACGGCTTTTTGTGGTTTAAAAAAAATCAGTTTTTATTTAGTTGGTAAAGGGAACCAGGGTTTGATTTTATTTAATTATTTCTTTTTCTTATGGGTTTGTTTTTATGGGGGTATCTTATACTGCTGTGCCTACAGCTACATAAACCTCTACAGATGAAAAGAAAAAAAAAAAACATCTTTCAGATCTCACTTGAATCCTGACTTCAAAAAGGAATTCCACTGATCTTTCAAGATTTGCTGAATGATTGAAATGCAACAGAGTCTATCAGAGGGGTTATGTGCAAAATGGTTAATTGTAGAAAATCTTACTGACTCAGATTTACATCTGCGATGCCTGCAAAACGATTATATTGCCATTTTTACTTTCCGTTAACCTCCAGCGAAGCACTATTGTGCCCTAAGTGCTCTATATGTACTTCTCTGCCATGAATGTAATTTTACCGAGTTAACCTCAAAACTAGGGTAAAACAGTTTGTTTAGCATCAGGCGGCTTATTCATAAACATTTCCTGTAAGAACTGGGCAAGTTAGCTTTTAGAGGCATTAAAGAGGCATTCCTAACAAAACCACTGAGCCCTTCGGACTCGCTAAGTCTCCGAGCACGGAGCATTTCACCCCAAAACACTTAGAATGACTTAGCCCTGACTTGAGCGGGAATTTTGAAAGATCAGCAGATTTGGCCTTTAACATCTCAGGCAGGAGCTGTAAACGAACCAGCCACACGCAGTCCAGGCCTCTCAGCGGCTTGCCGACAGGTGTGGTTTTAGGGGGCCAAACGTTTTTGAGTTGTTACTACTGTAACCGCAAACCTCAGCTCCTTTATTGTTTTAGTTTTATTTTGGTGATGGTGTGTCAGCCTGCCGATTTTCGGTTTTTCTTTTATTCACGTTCTTTTCTTTGTTGCTTGCTTTCCACTAGTGAGCTTTTATTGAGTTTATTTGCGCTTGAATGAAGAGTGCGCTTAAAAGCCTGTCCAGGAGTGGGCGCACTCGGAGTGGGCGAGTGGCACCTCGCTCCGTTCTCTAAACGCGATAAAAGCACTAGTCTCTGTGTGCCGCCAAACTGTTGCCAAGGCTTGCTGTTTCTTTTTCTCTGCCTGTTTTTGGTTTCATATGGTTTCGTTCTTCATGGTTTCTGGTTTATTGACTAGGTTCAGGGCTGCACAATATGGACAAAACACTATATCGCTGCATACTGCAATTGGGAGGGGAGATTTTAGCTGCTAACCAACCATCATTACCCGGCGATTGAATGTTAACCAGTAAGCCTAAAAGGAGGATGCGGTACCTCCGGTAGAGGACTGGTAGTTCCGGTTCTAAAATTCGAATTCTGTATTAATGAGCCGAGATGTTGAGGGGGTTCCCTATACGGACTGTAGTACTGATAGGTTGGACCCCTATGTATGTGACATGAATGGCCCAAAGCTGTATTGAACATGCACTCCATAAGAGCCTTGTTCTGTTTAAATTGCGAAATTTATTTAACTATATGTTGCACATTATTTGACCAATCCAATCAAATCTAGAGTAGAATTAATAATGACGGGCTAATCAAAGTTCTGAAGTTACGTTCCACTCATATCTAGAGCTGTTTTTCGGCATAGACCTTGCAGCACATATGATACAGGGATTCAGTATATTGCGGTTCTTTTGAAATAGAATTTTGGGAAAACTCTCGTAGTATAAAAACACAGCACCACATGCCTAGGTTTGCTAATGCTAGCGTTAGCTGTGCACCAGCTACCTTTTATGTTTACATTAGAGTGGAAGAGTCTGTTGCAGGGGTGTCCCAACAAAAGCTCACCTGATTCTACTTGATTAAACAGCTGCTCGGTCTTCGCACAGCTGATTATGCTTTGCTAGGATCGTAAACCTTGCAGGCGAGATTGGACACTCCTGGTCTAATGGCTAAGCATAGCGGTGATGTAATCCATATTGCCGTTGGTACGCACCACAAAATGAACCCCTGGTTGCCGTAAATCTTGGCATTCAGACTGTTTATTAAACATGGATACTGTGATTTTAGGACTTGATAAAGCATCACAATTGCAGTTTTGCATGTTGTCTTGTCCCGTTGCTCATTACTAGCTCCAGTAAACCGAACACAAATGCTAGCTTTGGCTCGGCATACCTCAGTAGCGCTCAGAAGCTGCTTCCATCCTCGTCGTCCTTCTCTGTGGCTGTGTTCAGAGTGCCATGAGGGTTTTAGTTTCCAGTCTGATTTTTACGCTTGTGTCTCAGGCTTCCCAGATTTCAGAGCCAACATCAAATACGGAGTTGTGGAAGTGCTGGGAATCAAGAAGAGCCCCAAAGATATGTAAACTGGGACTCACCAGTGTGGCTGCCTACGTACTGACCCCTACAACAATACCACAGCAGCTCATGCAGATAGGTTGGTGATATCTGGACACACAAGTCTGGTCTAGTTCCTTGCACAAAGCAGTGCGGTCGGTTGACTCTACAAGTTGCCTGCAGTCCGAACACAGCCTGTGATTTTTGCAACCCCGTTTGTGATGACGCTCTCTCTCTCCTGCACAAAGCAGCTGTCCGTCTTATCGCTTGGTATTGATGTGGTACATCACTGTATTCGCGCTATCAGCCAATCGAGAAGTGTGCTCTCAAGCGTGCAATGTAAACACGTTCACCTAAAATGATAAACTATCCAAATAGAGATCGTAGCTTATTAGGGGTTGATTAAAAAGACTGACGGTGTTGGTGCTACAGCTTCTTTGTTGGTTAGCAGTTAACCGATGAATCATTTACATCCCAGATTGCTTTATGCCTTACTGAATATCGAAAGCGTAACCCCTAATGTGAAGTAAAAAGTGTGTGTGTGTGTGTGTGTGTGTGTGTGTGCGCATGTGTTCATCCCAACACCCTGAGAAGATGCAGCGACTGGTGGGCGGCTCATTTGCATATTACAGCCTCCTGCGATATCAGTACTGCAGGACGTCCAATATCACGATAACGATTAACCAGCGGTGTATTGTGCAGCCCTTTTACTTTTCCTCATTTCAGTGGAACGTTGTCATGCGTTGTAAGACGAATGTTTGTGTTCAGCTTTCATATGATGTCCAAAGTGTCAGTATGAGTGTACGTATGTATATAGTGTGTGTGTGTGTGTGTGTGTGTGTGTGTGTGTGTGTGTGTGTGTGTGTGTGTGGGGGACTCTCAGATGCTCACTGTGGACAGTTTACCTGTTGGCGCTGTACTTGTTGCCGTGGGAGTCTGTAAACTCCACTGGTTGATACCCGAGTCTGTATGTTATTAATGATGTAATACCGTCGTGTAGTAACGATAGTAATTATTATTACTCTGTTTTTTTTTTTTATTATTATTAATTCAAATGAAGCAAAACCTCCTGAGAGAATGTCCAGTGGAAGTGAAGACGATCTCGCTGCTCAGTGACCTACTGAAATATGCAGATACGTACAGACTGTGATCTCCTCCCACCGCTCCGGTTCGAGCTGTTTAGGGACAGCTCCTGCGTTTCTGTCGTGTGGGAAAGGTTGGACGAAGTTTATTATTTTTGAACGATTAAAAGCGCACTAGCTATGTCTAGTTAATAAAACACTAAGTACTCTAGGAAGCCTCTATGGATGGCTATCGTCACAATGTATTTTATTGTACCATTTTATTCATTTAATTTCTCTGGTTTTTTGTTTGTTTTTTTAGTATATAAACAGGACTGATGTGCTCTGATGTCGAGTGAGTGATGCTTAAAGGAATACGTCAGCATTGTTCAGCCTGATGTCCGTCTGCTGCCTCTGTACCATATGCTCGGTTATCACAGGCTGCCTTCGAGAAAATGGTATATAGTACAAAGATAAGCGGGCAGCTCGCTTGCAGCTTCAGTCCTTTTTATGCACTTTTGGCTGTCTAAGATAAAGTGTGTGCCTCTGTACTTATAGCCATCCATCACGACTAGCAGAAGCAGCATAATGCAGACGGAGAAAGGGCTGTAGTATTTCTTTGAGGGCTCTGTTCCTTATTAGCTTGGCAAGGTGTCTCAGTTTGATGTAGCCTGATTGTACTGTAGTACTGAAGTGATCCAGCAGGTGGGGTTATTGTGTACTTGTTGTTTGAGCACTGCTTCTAACTGTACTGACTCCACCTGTAGAATCCCACCTCTCTGTCTACACGGGACCAGGTGCTGTCAGCGTTTTTGAGTTTCAGGATCATCCCTTTTAAATGTGACGTTTCTGCAGTTGAAATGGAGAGCACGAGGAAGAGTCTCCTTTTATTAAGCTATTAAAAGTACTCAGTCATGTCACATGTTATTAATGTATTTATGTAATACTTTAGTGGACAATGAAATTCTATAATGATTTGTATTATTATTATTATTATTATTATTATTATTATTATTATTATTATTGTGCAAAAGACCCACTAAAAACCACTAAAGGAATCTGTGTGATGAAATACAGATGTACTGTAATATACTCTTCTCTATGACCCAGCCCTATTAAATGAAAGTGTATCCACAAATATGAATGTCACTGCTTATTTTTTATTAACAACCAGGATACCTTATCATTGTTATGCTGGTTTATAGTCATCTGAAAAGAAAACAGTGGCTGGATGGATGGATGGATGGATGTAGAAATGTAGAGAGAGATGGATGGATGGATGTGTGTGTATATTTGTATATTTATATATACAGAGAGAGACAGAGACTCTTTAAAAGAATAGTTGCAGCCAGAAGGAAGTGTGGGATTGCAGTTGCCATTGGGAAGGAAGATAAAGGCTACCAGGAAGATTTTAGACTGATATGGACAATATTTATTGAGCTACACATACAGAAGTATGAGGTTGGGCCACCAAATGTATATATGTGTGTATATATACACACACAAATACTTAAATAGATACACTCAGGTGATTTCAAGTGTTTATATTTTGTTTTTTAATTTGCATTATGTTTTATCTGGAGGCGAACGTTCCTTAGTTTTCCAGGTGGAGAGAAATACTAAAGCTTTTATTTTGAAAGTCCGCCATGGACGCTTCTTCATCACAGCTGCTACCAACCTGCCAAAGACTGTGGAAGGTAAACCAATGGCGCATACCTGTGCAAGCGAATGGGGTGAAACGGGGTTCAGTTCCTGGGGGTCAATCTTGGGTCAGCCGCTTCGCCCCGCCCCCGTCTCCCAGGGCAACGGAAAGAGCTTGTGCTGAAAGACTGGGAATCGGGCTGAACAATCCCAAACCAAGTTTTTAAAAATTATTTTATCTGAAAAAAAAACGTGTTCCGGCTCAAAAACCTCACATGTACAAAAATGGCTACACCTTCGCTGTCATCTTAAAGGAGGGGTAATATTCCCCGGCGTTTGGTGAGATGAGCGTCTGTTGTGAGTAAGGGCTCAGGTCTCTGTTGTCTGCCTGAGCGGGGAGTGATCCCCATTTCCCGCTCACCAAAACCACGTGACCGCGTTCCCGGAATTTTTTTGCTATAGTGACTCTCGGCTTCATGTGTTCTCTCTGCTGCTGTTGCTCAGCAGGCAGCTGCGGGACCGCGCAGTAATGAAGTTCGACTCAGGTTAATGAACCGACTCTTTCAAACTGTCCGATTAAACCATTCTTTGACTCTTGAGCCAAGTCATAGTATTTTAATTCATTGTTTAAAATCCACGGAGATTAATATTATTCTCACCTTAAAAAACACATTATTAGTCTAATGAATAATTTGAATCTAATTAAAGACGCTGTTTTTTAACGTTACAACGAGATTATATTTTGAAAAAAAATTAAACATAAAAGATGTTCGTTCTTTGAATGTTTAATTCAAAGAGATGGTTTAAAGGTATGAGAATGCCAAGAGAAATTTGAAGTTGTTATGACTTTGAAGCTTCATTTTAAAAGCTGTTGCTGTTTATTTTGTACTGTTGTGCCATAAAAAAACAACATTCGATTCAGATACACAACAGAATCGATTCGATTGATCCATTTAGAAAGAACCGGTTCAAAAGAACGATTCCTTCTCTAGTCGTGTGTCGCTAACGTTAGTCAGAGCGAAGATGTGAGCAGGGCTCGAGCATCTCTCTGTCTCTCCTCAGTCAACACAGCGCGGCTGTGGCGGTGGACAGGGCTCTGACAGCTTACTGGAAATGGACGGTTGATACTATTGTCTCCGTTAGGTGCGTTCTGAAGACGTAGAGAAGTAAAATATTCAGTGTTTTCTGTTTAAGGTAAAACCAGCTGAATGCGTAGCCTGACAGGTTAGCTAGCCTAGCCGGCTAGCAGCGTTACCGTTACAGTAACAGTGTTTACTGTGACAGGAGTCCGGCCGTGTTTGGGTCGGTGTTTCTTTTAGCTAGATAATGAAGAAGGGTTTTAGTGCGGTGTGGTTTAGTTGTTGAGTCTGTTACATGTCTTGATATGATGTTTTCTAAACTCGTCCTGTCTTTGTGTAGTTATAATACCCGGGAGTTTGCTGACAGAGAGCTGACTGGCTGGCTGAGTTAGCCTCAGTTGAGAGATTAGCTATGTGAGCAGGTAGGGCTGGGGAGAGCAGACTGTGATACTGCTGGTGTCTGCAGTTACATGACATGTTTGGTCTTGTAATGTGTCTGTTCGTCTCTCTACCTTCTGGGTTCCCTCTCTCCTCTCAGGCTGGGCTCATGGCCGGGAGGGCGATGCTGTTCTCCCTCCGCTCCCTGTTCATCCTCTGCGGGCTCCTGGCCGCCGCACTGGGGGACGCTGCTCAGTTTGACCCCTACAAGACCCTGGGAGTCACCGGAAGTGCAAGCCAGGCTGAAATCAAGAAGGTGTATAAACGACTTGCCAAAGAATGGTAAAGCTGACTGCTTCTGATCGCATGTGCTTTTTGAGAGTGTTATTCCCCCTTTCTTGCCAAGTGTTCATTTTACATCCTCCAGAGCAAGAACCGCAGTAGTATCACAGGACTTCTACACGGGCGAGTCACATTATTATGACCACTTCCTACTTTAGAAGGCTGCAGCGTGTAGCTCATGAAGGAACCACTTATCCATGCAGAAGGCACTCTCAGCCTATTTGGGAATTAATCCACCCTTGTCTTCCCTACGGCTGATGGGATTTTCCAGCAAGACTGTGCCACATGTCACACGGCTGGAAATGTCTGACATTGGTTGGAAAAGCATGACCAAGACTTCCAAATACGACTCTGGCCCCCTATTTCCTCAGTCTTGAACTCCACTGAGCATCTGTGGGACCACCTTTAATGTAGTGTTTGCTCTATGGATCCTCCCCACTTGCCCTCCAGCTGTGGGAAGCACTGAAGTCAGCAGATACTTTTGATAACGTCAAGCTGCTGTCAGTGTTCGCACACGGCGACTTCTCTGGATAGACTGTGAAAGAGAAAGACAGTTGCAGTGGGCAGTTGATACATAGTATTATAGATCCCTTTAAATGATACGGATGTGACCAGAATAAAATTGCCCTGGTCATTATATCCATTAATCCAGCTTGTGGGCAGGGATATAGAAGCATGTATATTTACAAGCATGTAGATTTAATCAAAATTCTACTCCTGCTAAAGAAAGAGCTTGTGTGCCTGTCATGGTAACTGGTATCATACCAGAACATTTCCAAGCCACACTTCCACTAGACTCCTTTATTGCCAGTACTAACATAGTTTAATGCTCTGGCCATCACAGCAGGCTACTTCCTAGTAATGCCTTGAGTTATAGAAAAGTTGGTGTGAGTGGTTGTAATGTTAGGAACTGCTGTGGTTAAAGTGCCATACACTGTTGCACTGATACCATATCAGTATCAGCACTTAAAAATAGTATCAGTACTTATACCTATGACCTACATATGAAGCAATTTCTGATGCATCCACACGCTAACATGTAAACAGAACGTCTGAAAAACACAAATAGCAGAAATGCACAAAGGTTGGTTTCAAAATCAAACTGGAATTTCACTGGAAGAACATGTTAACGGAAGCCCCGTAATGTAAAAGCCTGGGCCAGGCATCTTTCAGTAATCATGTGCCCCCAGCCCCCATCTTCTTACAGTCTGAGTTAATGTCAGTCTAGATTGTGTGGCCTTTAGCTTTGAGTTAGCCTTTAGCTAGCATAGGAGCCCGCTAAGCTGGCTAGTGAGTCCACTAGCCCTGACTGGCATGCACATTCGTCAGTCATCTGGTTTACTAAAGCTGTGAGATCTTGCAGGGTGTTGCTGCTACTGACAGTATAAATAACGGTGATATAAAACCAATGCTAGTGGCCACTCGGGTAACAGGGTCTGATTTTTTTAGTCGCCAGAATGAAAGTGTCCATCCCTGAAAATGACGTTATTACAGAGATATTATACATGCCTATGGAAATGGCTCTTATACTGTTACTATGTGACACAATGATATTGATTAGTTTTGTAGCAGGGACTGATTTATAGTAGGTACTGAATAATAATCACATAGCTAAAGCTCTTTCCCAGTTACCCAAATGTGTGCTTGTGTTACTGTCTGCCAGGCATCCAGACAAAAACAAGAACCCAGAGGCAGAGGACATGTTTATCAAGATTACCAAGTCATATGAGGTAACCCTGGGTTTAATATTGCCATAGAAATGTCCATATTGCAATGTCCTCATACAGTGATGCAGAGGAGGAGTTGCTGATCTGTGCCTGTTCTGTCTCAATGTTCAGATTTTGTCGAGTGAGGAGAAGAGAGCCAATTACGATCGCTACGGGCAGACCGATGACACCCAGCCTTACGGCCACAGAGGCTTCCGCCACTTCCACGACAACTTTTATTTTGATGAGTCCTTCTTCAACTTTCCCTTTAACAGCAAGAGTGGCCGTGATTCGGCTGACAGCAAATACACGCTTCACTTCAACCAATATGTCAACGAAGTCGTGCCTGACAGCTTCAAAAGGCCTTACCTGGTCAAGATCACGTCCGATTGGTGCTTCAGCTGCATTCACATTGAGCCTGTTTGGAAAGAGGCTGTGCAGGAGCTGGAGCCACTCGGTAAGGGATGGTTTATTTTTGTCCTATACATTGACACTCCAACCAGGATGTTTTGGAAGCTAGTGGATATGTAAACTAATCGGTGCCAGCCTCCAGAATCTAAATGCTTCAGTTTATATACCTAAACAATTGTGCTTAAACCAACAAGTCTAAGATTGCATCACCTCCATGACCAGTTTGTTATGAGAGCAGTTAAATGTATCACACAGTGGCATCTTCAAGAGCCTAAAAAAGAGTACTCAAGCTGTCTTGATTGGAGCTCTAAAGGGCTGAAAATGAATGAAGACTAATTAAATTGAGCAGGTGACATGCTGTTTTGCATAATGCTGATTGCGCTCTGTTATCTTTTTATTATTAGCAGCATTGTTGGTCAGACTCTTCCTTTAAACACATGTCTCTGATGATTTCTGATGATGGCTTATGTGCAAGTTGCCAGTCCTGATTCACATACTAATACTGTTCCCTTTGCATTCGTCTGTAGGTGTAGGAATAGGAGTGGTTGATGTTGGTTATGAGAGACGCTTGGCAAATCACCTGGGTGCACACCGCACTCCTTCCATACTTGGTGTTCTCAATGGAAAAGTGACTTTCTTCCATTACGCAGTGGTCAAAGAGCACCTCTTGCAGTTTGTGGAGGACCTGCTTCCACAGAGACTGGTCGAGAAGGTAACTACTTCTAGATGTGTAGGGTTACAGCTGTCTCCTAGTCTTCCACTGATACTGTATTGGTATTGTCAGTAATGCTGGCACTTATAATGCTGTATAAGCAGTAGAGATACCGATACCAGTGACTGACACCCTTAGGCAATTTCTGACACGCGCTAACATGTGCATGCATGCCAGTAGATTCACAAGCAGTGAATTCTCAGAGCAAAACCTATAACAGTAGTATTTCATGGGAAAAACACAAGACAGGCTAAACAGCTCACTTACTGTGTATCTATAGTCATTTTGTTTATCGTTTTTTAGATCTCCATCATTATTTTAGAAGCCTTTTTTCTTAATCTCTTGACCTGAGCATACATTATTTCCTCGAGTACCTGGGTCATTAGGTTTGTTTTCCTTTCTCAGGTCACTGACCGGAACGACCGTGACTTCTTGAAAAGCTGGCATGAGGTTAACAAGCCACATGTCCTGCTTTTTGACCAAGTTGCTGAGGTTCCTCTTCTATATAAGGTACACATGACCTCTAATAGTGAAGAACCCGCAGATGTTTTGCTGACTGTGTGAGTAACTATGTGTGCACTGTGCCTCCACAGCTGACTGCATTTGCCTACAAGGACTATGTGCAGTTTGGCTACGTGGATCAGGGCCTGTCTGAGACTGCAAACCTGCTGAAGCAGTACAACATCAACACCTACGCTCCAACCATGCTAGTTTTCAAGGAGAACACAGACAAGCCAGCTGATATTATACAGGTAGGCCTGTTCCCACAGCACTCTTGCAACATCTGGCTTTCCTCCTGGTGTGGGCAGAGAAAGTTAAGTGTATGTTTTCATGTACTGTATAGACATGCTGTCTGTGAAAACCTGTAATGATGAGAGAGAGTGCATTAGGCTTGAGCCGATAGATAATCAATGATGTAGTCCCTTGAATTAGGTATATCATGGTAGTTCACGGTTACAAGCCATCATTCAATAAATGTCAAACCATCTATTGAACAACTGATAAATATTGCGTCACTACCTTCATTAGCATAATAACAGCTCTGACCACCACTGAACATATTCAGTTCTGCCTAAATAAAGCATCGACACAAGTTTACATGAAAGGACATATGGACAAGACATACTAAGCATGATTTATGATGGTTGGATCTGGAGCCTGATAGTCTCCTATGTTACGGTTAGCTTGGCGAGGAGGCTATAGTCTCAAACCGTGCAGCCAGTCACAGTACAGCTTTGATTCTGATGCTCTGTTGTCACAAATTTAAATTATAAAATGTTTGAGAAAGCAAAAGTAGAATGACAGTGAGCCAAAAATCAATTGGCCAACAAGCGCACAATATGATATGCATCATGATACAGTGGCAGGGTTACCATACGGATCTCAGTACGTATTTATTTTGAATAGCCTACACAGAAGTTGCTACAACTGTTAATGACACACAGTGGTTGTGCGGGGCCTGTTGCTAATGGCTGATGAGCATGGTGTTATGTCATGTGAAGACAGATGTGGTCGTGTTCCTGCAGTATTTTTTGAGTTCATGGTTTTCTTCCATATTTGTCTTGAACTGAGATGTGTGCTGTTTGTTCCTTTACTGACACCTGTTGGTTTATTGCGCACTTTACCATAGATGATGTTTCCTTTTCAAAACACCATTTCATACCGTATCAGTGCATGCATCTGCAATGAGTAAGTCATGCTGTATTGCCATTTTGAACCCTCTACCACAGCAAAGTCTTGGTTGTAGCTGGGGCTAACATGACACCCATTTAGCAGAACGCTTAACATTGAGACTACTATTGTTGAGTCAAAGTGTTCTGTGGTATGTGAGGTGAAAGTGTGGTTCTGATATGTGTAGCTCTTTGCCGTGGCTGAGCTGCTCTCATGCTCCGATTCCCCCCACTTTTCTGCCACAAATCATTGAGCTCACACGCCACCAACCAGTGAGCCCTCTAAAACATAACTGGGAGTTTATTTTTCTGTTCACATATGAATTGCAGTGATGACAGTAATAAGCTCTATATGCCATAAATAGATATCAATAAAGTGGATCTGCCGTTTTTAAGTTAGGAGGGAGCAGCCTGCAGTATTTGTTGCTCTTTATTTGTGAAAATGCACTGTGTGTAGGGAAAGGTCCATCCCGTCCCTTCCGAACTGGAGAGCAGTTGGCAATAGCTACATAGATCAGTCAGACAATCGCATTTACACAAGGCTAGTATGAATAAATTGTGTTCCACAAGGTAGGCCAGTATTAATATTATACACTGTCTGGCCACATAAAAAGTCACCACCTGGATTTAACTAAGCAAACAGGGGGGAGCCTCCCATTGGATAATTACTGCATGGGTGATTATGTTTCAGCTGGCAAAGTTGTTTAACCCTAACGGATGCAGTGAGTAGCTGCTCATTTGTTAAACAACCATGTCAAAAGACACATCCTGTGGTCGTGGAAAAAATCAGTTAATCTGTTTAGAAGGTCAACTTTTTGGAATGCATCAAGCAGAGAAAACATCTGGAGATTGCTGAAACTATTAAAATTGGGTTAAGAACGCTCCATCCGACGCATTATTATTAAAAAGTGGAAGGGCGGCGGGGAAGCATCATCTTCGAGGAAGAGATGTGGTCGGGAAAAATCTTGAATGATCATGATCAGTGATCACTTAAATGTTTGGTGAAATCAGATCGTAGAAAAACAGCAGCAGACCTCTGGTTTCTCTTCTGTTTAATAGTGTAAGTAAGAGCATTTCTACACGCACAGTATGTGGGGAACTCAAGGGATTGGGACTAAACAGCTGTTTAGCCTTAAGAAAACCACTTGTCAGTGAGGCTAACCGGCAAAAACAGCTTCAGTTTGCTAGGGAGCATAAAAATTGGACTCTAGAGCAATGGAAGAAGGTCATGTGGTCTAATGAGTCCAGATTTATCCTGTTCCGGAGTGATGGGCGCATTAGGGTCAGAAGAGAGGAGACTGAATGATGCACCCATCATGCCGAGCGCCTACCATACAAGCCTGTGGACGCAGTGCTGTGATCTGGGGTTAAGGCGGTTGGTCAGGTCTAGGTTCAGCAACGTTATGTGCCCAAAGAATGACCACCTGGTTATGTCATCCATGGATTTCTTCTTCCCTGATGGCACGGGCATATTTCAAGATAACAATACTAGGATTCATCAGGGCTCAAATTGTGAAAGAGTTGTTCAGGGAGCATGAGACATCGTTTTCACACATGGATTGGCCACCAAACCTGAACCCCATTGAGAATCTTTGGGATGTGCTGGAGAAGACATTTTTACAGTGGTCCAAATCTCCCATCTTCATTACAAGACCTTGTGGAAAAATTAATGAAACTCTGGACAGAAATAAATGTTGTGACACTGCAAGAAGATTGTGGAAACGATGCCACAGTGAGTTTGTGCCATGATCAAAGGCCTGCTGATATATTAGTCTTGTAACTAAAATGAACTGTGCCAAATATCTAGAAATAATAAAAATATAGTAAAACAAACCTGAGGAATTATTTATAAATGGTATACTAACTCAATTTCTCTGTGTTTAATGTTTTTTTTCTATTCAGGCTAAAGGGATGAAAAAACAGATAATTGATGAATTCATTTCCAATAACAAATTCCTGCTTGCTCCTCGTCTGGTGAACCAGAAGGTCTTTGATGAGCTTTGCCCTGTCAAGCAGTTCCATCGACGCAGGAAGTAAGATTGCACAGTTCATGAAATGTG
This sequence comes from Prochilodus magdalenae, assembly GCA_024036415.1. NCBI lineage: Eukaryota > Metazoa > Chordata > Actinopteri > Characiformes > Prochilodontidae > Prochilodus > Prochilodus magdalenae. Next base: position 71,582 of record JAMWET010002642.1, read on the forward strand.
ATAGAATGAATCTAATCTGACTGCTTACAGTTTGGCGGTGTGACAGACTTAGCAGAATGCTGAGTGCTGTTTTCTGATTGCATCCATCTGCTACTGTGACTTCGCTCTGAATGTAGGAGCAGCTTTGAGGGCATTGGTTTCTCTATGAGGGCAGCAATGTGAATCCTGAATCATCTGTGATTTGTCTAGGTGACTCTGTAGTAGGGATTGCAGTGTTACCAGTTTTAACGATGCCAGGATATAAAATCTAATGATCATCATTCTGAACAATTCTGATGACCCTATAAACCCTTGCTGCCTTTTTTTAAATCAATGTTTAATAACAGTGTTCATTAAATATTTCTGTATCCCAACAATACAGAGTAATAAGAAATACTAATACCATCACACCCCTACTGTGTAGACTGTAGTGTCTGAGAACACTGTGTTGTCTTTTCTCTCCACAGATACTGCGTCCTGCTCATCACTGGTGAAGAAGAAACCTTTGTCCCAGGAAACAAAGCCTTCCTGTCTCTGGCCTCTGCAAACACTAATGAGGTGCTCCGCTTTGCCTATGTGTACCAGCGGCAGCAGCAGCCACTGTGTGCCGTGCTGCTGAAGAACAGAGACAGCACTCCACCACAGGTGAACACTGCTGTCTGCACTGTAGCTCTCTCACCAAAACACAGACAGTTGTGTAATGTAATGAAATGTGAACGTTAGGGGATCAGGAGTGCCTTGGTGTACTGACTGTGTCTCTGTGATTGTGTGTTGGCTGGCTGGCTGGCTCCCTGGCTTTTCACAGAGTCACCAATTCATTAAATGCACCTACTTTGCACCTACAGCTTGGCGATATGGCAAAAATCTAATATCACAGTGTATGTGATAGTAAATAATATTATGTGATATTAAACACTGTTGTTTAACCGACGTACCTTTACCTGGGGCCTCGTCCTCTATATTTGAGGCTGATATGATACATACTTTCTTGCACTGCCATCGATCCAATACATTTAAGATGGATATAAGGCAAATGCTAATATGGTTTGATCCGATTTGATTCAATACAATGTGATTCAGTGCAATACATGCAGTGCTATGCAAATTAATACGATGGTGTGCAATTCAGTGCAATTCAGTATGGTAGAGTTAGATTGATTTTATCTTTTTGGTTCTTCTTAGACAGACCATAGTTTTGTTTCGACTTCTGTGCAACAATTGGCTCGTTTACGAACAGCGGCAAGTGCTTTAGCGTGAGAAAAAGTCTGTGATAGAAATAAAATAAACCCTGAAAGACTCCCTCTGCAACACAAAGGCTGGATATCTTTTCAAATAAATGAGGTGACAGCATCAGTTACTGCTTTAAAATGAGCAGAGCTGTTAGCCAGTGGGGCCTGACAACAGCTGCAGTAATTTGACCAGCAGTAAGGAGTACTGCTTGAGTAGAGTCAAAAGTCTCCACACTCCAAACCATGTGGCTGCGTACATTGCTGTGCAGCCACTGTGTACTTTAAAGAATCAATTTCACCTTTTTAATCATTGCGAACTTTTTAGGATCAGTGAATCTCTCTGTCCCTAGTAGCAAGCACACATCTATCTGCCTGTCATCCATTTGTTCTTTTTTTCATCTGTAAGTTCATTCCTCCATTCATTGGGCCACTCCAACATTTCCTGGTTGCACATTCAGCAGTGAAGCAGGGAAGTCAATAAGGACCGTATTCACCTATGAGTGATGTTTTTATGAGTCTCGAATACGGACGGTAAGGACAGTCTACAACTCAGTCAACACGTCCCTGCTTCACTTCATCGGTCCCCGCCCCGCCACCCTCGCACTGCTGTGTTACCGGACTGGACAGAGATCATCAGAACATTAGGCCAAGCCCAGGCAGTTTTCAGATTTGTCTTAAGTTATGATTTATCATTTTTCTGTCCTGTTTTTTCTGACCTTACTGACTGTTTAAAGCGATGGTCAATTTGAATGTCATTCCAAGATTTTAATATTTAATAGATTTATAGCGACTTTATTATCACTTTAAAATTTCTATTGGTCCCCTCCTCACGAAATGTTTAGAACATTAAGGCAACTGGCACACTGTGTTTGTATGTGTTGACCACAGGTGGTAATACTGGAGAGGCGTAACGGGGCTGGTAAGGTTCTGTATAAGCCTGTGCTGGGTGGCTGGAACGGCAGTGAGGAGGACAAACACAGGCTGCTGGAAGAACTGGAGCGGCTACAAAAAGATCCCTCCATCCTCACCCACGATGCCACGCTGCCGGAACTCAACAATGAGTTTGCCTCAGTCAGTCTCTCTAGACTTCTCTCATTTAATGGAGTTGCTTTAAATGAGAAATTAGTCCTGGCCTATTTTACATTCCCCATGGATTTAGGAGTACAAGGGACCGATTAGCATGCTATGAGAGGATTAATATGGGCTGGGTAGCTTTTTTGTATGTAACAGTTACTATGCCAGGTATCCGTATAGAAGCAGAATTTTAACCACTGTCTTTTATGCTCCTCAAGTAGTGATAATGATTGCATGAAGGGTTAAAGTTGAAGTGTGCCTCTTTTTCTCTTTCCAGATGTTTTTAATCAGATGGATTTATACAGCATATGACTACCTGTCTGAAATTATTGACGATCTCCTCCATAATAATTGGCAAGTACACATATGTATACATTTGTAGGAAATAAGGTACAGACCACGTTTGAAGGGCTAGAAAACACAAATGTCCATCATGAGAACGGTATCTTTTCTTATTTGCAGGCGTGAAATGATGCCTCTTCTCTCTCTGATATTCTCTGCACTGTTTATCCTGTTTGGCACAGTGATTATTCAAGCTTTCAGGTACAATTCTCAGCATTTCCATTTCTGCTGTTCCTTTTAACTGGTCTTTCACACTATGCTGGAACACTTTTCGTCCTGTTTCAGTGACTCCAGTGAGGAGAAACAATCAAAACCAAAGGCAAAGGACGCAGCAAAGACAGAGAATGGGTCGCCAAACACCACCAACACCTCAAGGTGCCTCAGATGTTAGGCTGTTATGAAGTATTAATTATGAAAGGGATTTGCCCTGCCTTGCAGCCTGACTGAGATGTCTAAACTTCACTAATCCTTCTCTTTTCTTAACAGCCGCCCACCAAAGAAAAACTTTGTGGAGGTGACCGAGTTAACAGACATCACCTACACCAGCAACTTGGTGAAGCTGAGACCAGGCCACATCAATGTTGTCCTGGTGCTGACCGATGCAACCAAAAACATCCTACTCAGCAAGTTTGCCAAGGAGGTGTACTCTTTCACTGGGTGAGTCTTTATATGCTCAGAAGTTATTTCGGAAAGCATATTCAGCCAGGTCACTAAGTACACCAAATGCACTCTTTGTGCATTTCATCAGGTCAAGTTACCATATAGGAGTTCTACAATTACAGACTGTAGTCCCTCTGATTCTGATATCATCGTGCATTATATCATCTCTAACTCTCAGTCCAGCGCTGACACTGAGGTGTTTAGAAAATCTATCACTGCTGTGTCTGATCCACTTGCAGTCAGCCTAGGCTTATTTTATTTTGGTAATGTCAGTCTTAAGATTAAGAACAAGTATTTACAAGAAGCTGAAATTTACTAGGCTGAGGTAAGGTGGTCTAAATTTCTGTTACATTACAGTGATAAAGTTGTAACGTACCTGAATCGTAATGATCTTTCACCTTTCTTTAACTATGCCTAAACACTAGGGAACGGAGAAAAAGTACAAAATGTTAATATTAATAAATATTAATATAAAATTTATATTAATAATATTAAATTTTTTTTTTGCCATAGTTGGTCTTTCATAAGGTACCAAAACAATTGCATTATGAATAAAGTTTTTCCCCATAGGAAGACCTTCCCATAAGATTTTGTAATACACTGTGTACTTGATAGTTTTCATAATTACAGTAGAATCATATTGTGGTATGTTTTCTGATGATATCCATGGATACACCAAGGATACAATGTCAACATCTGAAATTAATGTACATATCTTCCAATGCCAATACATATACAATTATAAAATGTAGAAATTGTGGTTATATGGATTTACACTGCTTAGATATATAACATGCATTGGAATGAGGTTACAAAAGGATTCAGGTAATTAAATTGAATTAACTCAAATAAACAAACATTTGAATTCAAACTAATTTATGTGCAACTGATACATACCAGTTTAAAATATCAAATCTAAACATCTGTCCTATGCTGTTGCATTTTTAAGCAAACATATGCACATCACGATTATGATTCCGATGTGCATCCAGAATAATTTCATACCCTGACACCTCCAGTACTACTAAACAATGTTTCCATCTCGCCTTCAGGAGCCTGACGCTGCATTTCTCCTTCCTGAACGTTGACAAACACAGTGAGTGGATGGCCACCCTCCTGGAGTATGCTCAGGATGCCATGCAGATCGACATGGATGAGGAAGAGGGTGGCAACCGCAAAACAGACTACACAGGCTATGTGCTGGCCCTCAACGGTCATAAGAAGTACCTCTGCCTGTTTAAACCTGTCTATACGGGCGAGGACGCAGACGGCAAGCTAGAAGAGGACACAGGGAGCTCCAGGTCCAGGTCAGGCTCAAAGGATGATCACCAGCACAGGAAAAGCACGTCACGCTCACGCTCAACCACTCTCCAGATCCACCACAAACTGGACCGGCTCGGCTTGTGGATGGAGAGGCTGATGGAGGGGACGCTCCCTCGCTACTACATTCCAGCCTGGCCTGGCCTGGACAAGATCACTGTCAATAAATAAAACCCACTGGTGGCCTAGATGCAGTTGTGCTAATGCTAATATTAGCACTGGAGGAAGATGGGCTCTGAGAGCCACAGAAGCACTGAGGGAAACAAAAGACTACTAGCATACTGATGTAGTCGATGAAATACCACAGTGTTTGTTCTTTGACACAAATATCTCATCTTGCTGCGGCCATTAGATTCTTGAGTGGCCCTGGAGTCCGATTCTGTGACTTCGGAGAGGACTACTTGAATCGACACTGATGCTGTAATTGACCCAAGTCAAATAGTAGCTTCATCCAACCACAATGCTGTGTTTCAACTACCGTGTGATTCCCAAGCCTTTTCCTGAATTCTACTGGCTATTTGGAGCTGGCTATTAGTTTTTCCTGGAGAGATGCTGGCCGGTATTCAACCTCACTCAGAAAAAAAATCTCAACTTACACAGGTGTGGATGTTCCCAAGCCGTCCCCTGAGGTAACGCCACTTCATAACCACTTTATATAGTGCTATCCCATGGCTTTCTGTGCGTCCGTGTATACACACATTAGCAACCACCTGGGATAACATAGCGCTGGGATTTTGTAACCCAAACAAATGTAAGGACAATATAGAACCTCCATTAATTTTTGTACTGATGTTATTCAGATGTTATTTGGGGGCATTACGCATACACTGTTCTCTATGAATCAGTCAAGTCCTTTAATAATAATTACCTTACAGAAGTGTCTCTGGTAAATCTAATCCAGCTCCAACAGTTCCGAAATCTTTTTAAGGTGCACTAAGTAGAGTGGTCCATAAAATGTGACCAACTCTGTGGTTATTGGTGAACTGGATAGTGGCTATAGGAATACTTAGTGAATAAGATATGAAGGCTTACTGAAGTCATCACTGTCACTGGAGGTTACAATACATTCCATTATTAGAAGCACGCTGTTCAGTATAATGGGACTTGCTGGCTAAAATCAACAGCAGCTGTGTCTGAAACATAAATGCTGCCTACTCTTACCGGCAAGAGGCACCCAGTTATGTCCAAATCTAATGTTGACTGTGAAATGCTGCCTGCTGAGTTTCCTCCGTTCAGCTGTTTTCTGAAGGCAGAGTAGATGTATCCTTCGCTGCCGTACATATTCCATAATCCTCTGTGTCAGTACCGATGCAGTTTGGAAGAAATAGCTGAAATGGCCAGAACTGACACAGTGGACATTGCTGGCTTATGAAACAGCACAGGACAGCAAGGCATCGAGACAGCTGTCTTCGGTTTCAGACACAGCACAATATTACTTAGTGCACCTTGAACAGCTCATGTCATCAGGCTTCTGGGTGCAGATGAGGAATTCAATTGGACTAATGCATTTCAACTAAGGCTGATCCCCTGTGCACCCTGCAGGCAATTCCTGCTGTTGGAACAACAAACCTGTAAAATGTAGCATGAACTGAAACACTGTAAGAGTAGAAGGACCTCCTTCTGCAGCATATAGACACTTCGTGAAAACTGTCAGTACGATTTTAAACGTTTATACCAGTCTTAAACCTTTGTGTAAATATAAAACCCTCTGTTCTGGAGGAGAGGATTCAGAAGACAGTGCTGTTGCAATAAGACTGCTTTGCCTTGAGCTTTTCTTTCTACTTTGCCATAACTATTGCATTAAGAGTTCTCCCCCCACCAGTTTTACTGGTTAATTGTGAGCCCACCTGCAGTCTTGTAAACGGAACCCAAAAGACATTTTGGCATGGATGTGCTTAATGTAGATGAATGGCAATACAAAATCCAGCGTCACACTCCGTATGTATCTGTGCTCTGATTTTGGCCCTGTGCATTTCGTCAGTCAAATAGAAATGATGGTGTGGAACTAGATTTGTCTGGCTAGGAACTGTACATGTACTAACTGGACAGCTTCTACAGTTTCTTCCCCTTAATAGTAGAGACTGTGATGGGTGCTGGGGCGGTACAACCCCAAAACAACCCAGGAGGATGATCAGTTTACATAATGAATGAATGAATGAATGAGTAAATGAGTAACAGTGCCCATTTTTCGATTCTGATATTGATGCCTACATTGAGAAACATATCATCAGCCAACACCAATCCTAGTTGAGCTATTCTTAATTTTAGTTCCTGACCCAACACCATATAAAAGTAGGCTATCGTGTTCAGTCTTCTCAAAAGCTCTAGTACCCCACAAGAAGAAATGCACAGATAGCGACCTCACATCATTACATTACACAACTTTCCCCCGCTCGCCATGATGTCCATTCAATACTGACACCCATCAATAACAGTATGCCATCTCAAACTAATATGTAGCCTGGCCCTTTTTAGCTGATGGCTAATTGCCAACTATAATATAAACAGTTTGTCTCTTTTTTTTCTGTCATTAATTGTATGCAAGTACAAAACCTAAATGGTCCAGATAAGAAATTTACATTTACGGCATTTAGCTGACGCTCTTATCCAGAGCGACTTACAAGGTTAATGATTACAGGTGGGCCAGTGTAGTGTTAGTAGTCTTGCCGAAAGACTCTTATTGGTGTAGCACAGCATAGTCACCCAAACCGGGATTCGAACCCCAGTCTCCCACATGTGGTGTTGACTCCTTGGTGGGTAGTGGTGTTATCTGCTGAGCTACACCAACGACCTGAGCTACACCAACCACAGAAATGTCGCTTCCTCACTCTCGATGCTCAGTAGTTCAAGCCCGCTGCCCCACAAAGCTGCGATAGCACCAGTCAGAACGTAGAATAATTCATTATTATTATTTACATGCATTTTCCTTAACCTAACAGACAAAAATGCAAGTTGAGCTACAATGGCTTGTGATCACATAAGCATATATGTACTAGGGTGGGACTGTAGGACCCGTGATACAACATTATTGTGAGACCTAAATCGCCATACGATGATGCTTTTGCGATATGCTGAGTATTGAGATATGTCTGGTGATTTATTACCTCATTAAGTCTCCAAAGGGAAACTTGCATTATTATAGTCACATAGGAATCCCCTGACCTGGACATCCACGCTTCACTACTGCAAGCCCTTCTGCCTTTAAAGCAACTGGTTTTATTACTGTAGTACCAGAAGCTGAACATGTTTGCAACTTATTGAATTAAATATCAATAATTGGCATCTGTAAATCGATATATTACCACACATAATACTGTGATAATATGTTGTATCGATTTATACCCCTCCAACCCGAATACGTACCAAACAGCAACTCTGCTCCAGTAAAACATTATCACCCAGAAGTGAAGCCTTATATTGGCAGTAGTAGTCTGTTCTTCACTGTGCTTATCTCTGGCTGTCCCTGGTTATATACTAGTTCAGTGTTCCAACAAGCCAGTGGTTCTGTAAGATGGCACTTGGGCCAAGCAGTTAAGTGCAGTTCTATTATAAATGTCATTTTTAATGTGGCATCTCAATGAACTCTCTTTAAAAATTAAATATGTGAAGTTTACAGTTGTATACAAATGTTTAGACACCCCTGGACATATTTTGTTCAGTAAAATTAAAGGAACACATTCTCTAAGAGAAAGAACATGCTTCTGCACATGTACGGTTACTGTTTATTTTCTAAATTTAAAACCTGAAATTATGGCACATTTTATATTATATATATAAGTAGTGGTGGGACTGTGCAGAAGGAGCTTTAGGACTGGGCAACTCAGAGTCTTGAGCGAATAACTGGGTCACAGTTTCCTCATTATTTTTACCTTTGTCGTTTTTTTGCAGGCTAAATGAGAGTCTATTTTTATGACTGTGAAGACTTTGTGGAAGTAACAAACAGATAAAGAAAGAGAGATGATCACAGTTGACAGGCTCTTTAGGGGTAGCCCTACTGAAGATGAATCAGATTTGAGTAGAAACGTTCATTTTACAGTCTTCCATTACTGAGCGGTTGCATTAGGACGGGATCTAAACAGGCCAGCCGATTGTTGTCAACAAAGAGATTACACATCGTTATCTTCCCAGTATGATGTTCAATGAATATCAAATATTCGATCCATGTGCTGTTGTTGTTATAAATATATATATATATGCAGGTATATGTGCCGCTGTTGTAGCTGAAGCCTTTTTCGTTGTCGTGACCCGTTTAATGTTTTCTCACTCCCTCCTGCGTTAGCTGAAAAATCTAATTTCTATATGGTTCGTGTGTGCTGGATAGACTTCTATTTAATCACTATATTCTTCTTATGTGGCCTGTTTTATTTATTGCACTTGCCTTTTTGTTAACAAACGATTTCTGAATTATCAAAAGTCTATTCCAGTGTAATAAAATGGTTTATTTCCATAATTGTCATTCAGGCTTTTTCCATATTAAAGTTGACACACTTAACCAAACCCAATAAGCAGGTGAAGCTGCTGAAAACCGTACTTTTCCAACAGTTTGAGTGGCTTCTGTGATCCTGTCCCATCAAGTGCTGTGTTTGTGTTGTGCTGCTAGCCTGTGTAAGAGTCAACGTCGTGTCAGAAGTAACAGGCTTACCTACATACAAATATTGCAAAGAGGAATTCAAGTTGTTTAATGCTAAATGGATTTGGACTCAGATTTCTTTACAGTGATGCTGTTGGGAAACAGAGGGCGCCATAGCTACAGCTCAAATACAGCCATTTATTTACTACCCAAAACCACCAGTGAACATACGTGTGTCCTCTGGGTTTTCATACACTCATCATTAATAGAACAGCTGCACCCAGAGGGGAGTGTGGGATTGCAGTGCTGTTGGGAAGGAAGATGAAGGTCACCAGGATCAATACATGATGATGAGTTTAGACTGATATGGGGAATATTTACTGAGCTACACATACAGAATACTTTCAAGCTTAGTGGAGTAGTGTCCATCCTGATGCCTTAAGTCTCTCCACCATGGTGAAGTATATGGTTTATTCATTCCAAAATGGTATCAGATCGATATTGGGTCGATATGAGTATATATATATATAAATATATATATTTACACTGTGTAGAAATTTCATGAAGAACGGACTAACAGAAATGTCCCAAAACTGCTTAGAAAGATGTCTGGTTCCATTGTAAAGTTGCCATTTTGGAGATACCCGTTTTTCTTTGGACAGTGACTATATACAGGGGTTGGACAATGAAACTGAAACACCTGTCATTTTAGTGTGGGAGGTCTCATGGCTAAATTGGACCAGCCTGGTGGCCAATCTTCATTAACTGCACATTGCACCAGTAAGAGCAGAGAAGGTTCAGTTAGCAGGTAAGAGCACAGTTCTGCTCAAAATACTGCAATGCACACAACATTATGGGTGACATACCAGAGTTCAAAAGAGGACAGGTTGTTGGTGCACGTCTTGCTGGAGCATCTGTGACCAAGACAGCAAGTCTTTGTGATGTATCAAGAGCCACAGTATCCAGGGTAATGTCAGCATACCACCAAGAAGGACCAACCTCCACCAGCATCACGTAGTGACCTGGCCACTATCCTGCAAGAAGAATGGCTTAAACTCCCTCTGACCACTGTGCAGGACGCAGTATATGTCATTCCCAAGACCAACTGACGCTGTATTGGCCGCAAAAGGAGGCCCTACACCATACTAATAAATGATTGTGGTCTAAAACCAGGTGTTTCAGTTTCATTGTCCAACCCCTGTATATACGCATATGTAAGTTTAGGGATCAATGCTGGTATCGGAACTAGAGACGTTGGATCAGTCCATCCCTAGCCAACATGATAAGAAACTGAGTTTTGCCCGGTTTGTGGCATCTGGCTCCAGAACGGATCAGGACGGAGAACCGTGACCCTTAACACTGAACTTTTCCCAATCACATTCATTTAATCGTAGTACTTCATTTTGGGGAGGACACACAGCATTTCAAAAAGGAGGTTCGCTGCAGTCAGAGCCGTGTTCCCTGGAAAAGAGAGAACACCACTAATAAGACATGTAATAAAAACCATTTATAATCACGGGTCATACACTCATCATCAAAAGAACAGCTGCACCCAGAAGGAGGTGTGGGACTGCAGGGCTGCTGGGAAGGAAGATGAAGGTCACCAGGAACTATACATGATGATACATTTAGACTGGTACGGCAGGACTGGAAAGGTCTACTGTAAACCTAGTAGCGTGTGCCGTATCACATAACCAGCACTCGTCATACTTCAATCTGTATTACCTGTAGTGTCATATGGTGGGGAAACTTCCACCAGGTCACAGCCCACCAGGTTCAGGCCACGGCACCCTCGAATGATCTCCAAACCCTGACACACACAGAGAAGCTCAGATAACGTTCTGGGAAAAGCCTGCGGAGCTCTAGTACAGAGAGATGTGTCCTGTGGACAGTGCTGATACGGACGCTGCAGATTCAGCTCACAGTCCGGCACACGTAGAAACTCCTGAAATCGTGAACGTGATCTGTGGTGATCTCTCACTCTCCAGCTTTCTCTCTCTCTTGTTCCTTGTTTCCCTATCTCTCCTCCCTTCTTTCTCTTCTTCCCTTATTGTCTCTTTCTCGCTCTACCTTATATCTCTCCATTCTTTTCACTCGTTTTGTTTTTACTTCACCTTTGTATTGATCTCCCCTTCACCTCTCTCTCCTCCCTCTCTCTTTTTCATTGCTTACTCTGTACCATTCTCTTCCTCCCCATCTCTCTGTGTTCCATTAGCCTCTCTTTCTTGCTTATCCAATCCCTCTTTTCTATTTCTCTTGTCTTTCTTTCTTTCTCCCTCTTTTCCTCCCTTCTTACTCTTTCTCTCCTTTGTTTCTCTCCTTTTCCTTCTTTCCTTTCTCTCTCACTCACTCTCTATTTCTCATTGCTCTCCTCTCTCTCCTTACCTTTTTTCTCTTCCCTTCCTCTCTCACTCACTCTCTATTTCTCTCATTGCTCTCCTCTCTCTCCTTACCTTTTTTCTCTTCCCTTCCTCTTTCTCATTCTACTCTCTTTCCCATCGTCTCTGTGTCTTTCTTTCTTCTTTGTCTGTCTCTTTCTTTGTCCCCCGCCTCTTGTTCCCTCTCTCTCACCCTCCATTTCTCCTGCTTCCCTTTCTTAGATTTTTCTTTCTCCTGATTTAACACGGAAAACCTCAGTGTGAGAAAACGAGTGCAGAGTGGAATTACTTCCTGTTCAGCAAATCCGTACAGTAAACATCTAATGGAAATTCTCAGTGCTCTGCTGAGTCCAGAGTCTAGAGGTTTAGAACAGGGGCTTTGGTGTTTTGACTACATAAGCAAACACCTCCATCCTCAGGGTCTCTGTCCAGCGTTATCAAGTGGCGGGGACCTCATGGCTGATCCTACCTGTATAGGTGTGAGGCCTGCGATCTCGGGTGTTCCTGTGCCTGGAGCAAACGCAGGATCCAGACCATCTATATCAAAGCTGAGATACACCGGCCCCGAGCCCATCTGCGTCCGAACCTCAGCCATGAGTGGAACCAGAGACTTATGCCAGCACTCCTCCACCTGGACCACCCGGAATCCCTGTATGAGACACACCAATGAGACAAGTCCAAATACTCCTCATAAGGACATGATCTTTATCTACCTGGCGAGTTATTCGTTTAGCCTCATCTCCGTTTTATTTCCGAAGCTCTGTACATCATGTCACAGTTCCGTGATAAACAGACCTTTGTTAACATTTCGTCGCTGTCAAAGAAAACCATGTATCTCCATTTTTGTTGATTTTTACTTTTATGACTCATTTGATCGCATGAGCTGCTGTTTACACTGTGTGGAAATTTAATAAAGAATGGACCAACAGAAATGGCCCAAAACGGCTTGGTAAGACGTCTGGTTCCATTGACTTCTATTCAAATGAAATGAGGTTTTTGGCTTCTCCTGTAAAGTTGTCATTTTGGAGACACCTGTTTTTCTTTGGACAGCGACGATATACACAAAATTACAACCAATAAATTATTGTTGCATTCACAGGCTTTGAAAGTTAAGCATGTTTTTCCTTCTACTGTAAAGCTAATGTTTTGAGATATGAGGTTTATTCTGGCAGTAATGAAGGTCAGAATATGAAGATATGATCATTCTGGTCATACAGTCCCAAAGAGCACTTGTGAAGATGCTTCTATTTTGCATTTCTTTCTAATTTAACACAAAGTTAAAATCAACACGTATCGCCAAAATAGTAGCTCTACAAATATTCAGAGAGCAGTGATGACCTCCATGGGTCTTCTTCAGATGGCTGCACAAGGCAGAACTACATGCTCGCAGACCTTTACTACGTCTGCCCTTAACAAGGGTCAGCAACCCTATGTCAACGTCGCCAAAGACTGCAATGGTGTCGGGCCAGACCGTCATGGAGTGACTCAGAATGGCAGCGGGTCTTGGTGGAGACGACCAACAAGTCAGTGTGTGGAGGCATCGAGGTCAACACCAAGATGAACGGTTTGTTGTCATGTGTCACATGTCCAGAAGGACTGGTGTCGCTCCACCTCCATCCCCATATATAGTCTGCAGGAGCTGTGTGAGAATACTGAAGCTGCATAGGATGGATTACCACAGGACACCATTAGGAACCTCCATAACTCCATACTAAGCCATCCGGCATTATTATGGCAAACTAACTCAGGTTCCCTCCGTCGTCTTTTAACTGAAGCATTCACGTTTCAGCTGTACTGACCTGGTCCAGCTCCCTTCTAAATCAGTGTAGCAGAACTTCATCGTCACATGGTGGAACAAGTCGAAGAGTTTCTCCTCCGGTTAAAGAAGGATCCCAGATTTAAGACAATGTTCTTCTGGTCCGTGCTGTAGTCAGCTAGAACTGACCACTGCCCAAATGTGTTTACACAGAGAGAAATCTGACCAATGCATTTAACCCATCTGTGCAGTGAAACACCACATACACACTCTAGTAAACACACACACACCCCAGGGCGCAGTGAGAGAATTTGTCTGGAGGAGTTGTTGGGGGTTGGGTGCTTTGCTCAATGGCACTTCAGTCATGTCCTGTCGGTTCAGGACATAGAACCGGTGACGTTCCGATCTCAAGGCCAGTTCCCTAACCTCATTCGTTTGATGTCTGAAGTTGCACCAAAGTTGCACCAGAGCTATTGGGCTAATGAAGTGAGGCCAATGGAAGAAAGAAATGGAAGCCTAGGTACACTGATTTCTGACACTGCTGTATCTACCCATAGATCAAAGAACACTGCCTATCCAAACACAGCAGTACCGGCCATCTTACAGCCGCAATCATGTCCACACTTCTGTCCTACAATGCTTTCAGGAGACAAAACGGTACCCAGTGACGTCCGGCCAGAATCTGAAATGTTTTCCCCCAAAGGGGACACCTGAGCTCTGCTCCATGCGTAGTTGTCTGGAGAGTAGCCGGTCCCTCTGAGCCCGATCTGGACAACCCTCTTACAGTCAAGCAGCCCCTCCTCCACACAGCGCCTGAACGGCGTCCCATGACCAATCTTCTCGCCCAGAACCACGTCACCAGTATCTGCATGAGCGTCCACGTGGATCAGGCCCACCGGACCATGTCTATGAAAAAGGGGGCACATAATCACCACAGCGTAACACCCAGTCAGTCAAACCCCAAGGAAATCAATCTGTCCAGTAAGGAAGCACAAGCGATTGTGAATCAGTTGCTGCTTTGGTGCTAATGAAAGTGACAGGTGAGCTGGAGAGACTACAGCCAGACAACCCCCAAGGAGGGAACGCTGTTACTGATGGTGGCCACAGACAGTTACCCTCTTCTTACTGATGTGTTTTTGGTGGCCACACTGGTACAGTTGTACCCTCAGTCCTGCCCCTCTCACTGGACATGGTGGCTGTGTCTAGAAGAGCATCAAGGCCATTACCAAGGAAGCAGGGCTGGGATGGTATCGGACCAGTATGGTGGTGGTGGGGTTGCACAAACCTCCACCTGGTGGCCAGGAGTTTCTGGGGTGAAATTCTCCAAGCCATTGTCAGACCCTACCCTGCTGCAGTGTGCCCTGGGTTCCTGGGTGCAGAACAATGCCCAGCCTCATGCGGACAGAGTGTGTAGGCAGATGCTGGATGCCGCTGACTGGCACTCATAATGCCCAGACCTCAAGCCAACTGAGAACCACTGGGACATTATGTATTAGTGAATCCAACACCGCCATAGACTGTCCATGAGGTTACTGGAGAACCGGATTAACGTCCATCTGCTGTCTCATCAGGTTTGTGCCCAGACGTTCTCAGGAGTGTATGCAAGCACATGGGGGCTATACACACCAATGAGTCACATTATGAGCTGCCGTGATGAAACTGAGGAGAACTGGATCCCCCCGTTACTTCATTTTTCTAATCTGGTTTTTGGTTTGATTTTGAATCAGTGGGTTGATGATTTTGGTTTTCACTGAGTGTGGTTAAATCATTTTGCTCGATTTACACATTTACACAATATCTATCAATAAAACTTTTTTCAGCGGTGTATATTTATATCAATCAGAAAAAATGCCCTGCAGAAGAAGTGGCAACCAACTCCATCAATACTGGACCATTAAAATCAATAACCCTCAACTATAACTATTGTCGATCTAGTACCCATACACGTTCTGGCCAAAATACAATTCATAAAACGTCATATTTGCATATTCAGTGTATATTATTGTTTTGTGTTTGAATTATACCACAATAATGGGATTTAACGATACACTAAATCATTTACCAACTAATCAAATATATTTCCATACTTGTTTGTTCAAAGATATAAACTCTTATGAGGCAGATTTCTTGTAAATGCATGTAAAAACAGAAGGAATTAAATATAAAGTTTTCTTTCACAGCACCTGCTGCATACAAGCATATAACGGCTGTCCAAAGAAAACCAGGTATCTCCAAAATGGCAGCTTTACAGGAGAGGCCAAAAACTCATTTCATTTGAATGGAAGTCAATGGAACCACACGTCTTTCCAAGCAGTTTCGGGCCATTTCTGTTGGTCCATTCTTTATGAAATTTCCACCAAGTGTAGACAGCAGCTCATGTGATCAAATAAGGCATGAAAATAAAAATCAACAAAAATGGAGATACATGTTTCTCTTTGGACAGCGACGATATCAAACATTATCCAGCATCCAGTTTGCTACTGATCACAGATTAACGATGTGCTAGCCTACCTTTCAGCCACGGCCTGCAGAATCGGGTACGCGATAGTGTGGTCGCCCCCTGTTAATGAAAACACAAAGGTTCAAACGAATGTTGATGGTTAAAACCCATCTACAGTACAGAAGCGCACACAGGGTAAATCATTAGTCAGTCTACTGCATCTGCTGGCCATGGGGTTAATCATTGGAGAACAGTCTTCACCGACATGCAAGTTGAAAGATCACTCACCCTGACTGAATAAAGAGAGTCAAGTTCCATTTTAAAGCAGCTCTGTGGACCATATTCCCTCGACATATTCAAATCTGCTTAGACTCCGAAATTCACCTACTTGCAGAATCATTACGGTTTTACTGGACGGGAATGAGCTCTGCTATTGCTGCTGTCCTAGGAAACCTTACAACTCTGGTTTAAAGCTACACTACGTTAGTTCTGAAGCTTTGGAGACCTCTCTGGTGGAAAGGTGTAACTGCGTCGGTCGTGCTATGGACCCCTTCCCCATGAGGATGAAACTGATTTTTGCAAGTGTGTTCAAAGGACTCAAAGAGAGGACTCAAAGCAGGGCTCAAAGAGGGGACTCAAGGAGGGGACTCAGGGAGGGGACTCAAGGAGGGGACTCAAGGAGGGGACTCAAGGAGGGGACTCAGGGAGGGGACTCAAGGAGGGGACTCAAGGAGGGGACTCAAGGAGGGGACTCAAGGAGGGGACTCAGAGAGAGGACTCAGAGACAGGACTCAATAAGTGGACTCAAAAAGAGGACTCAGAGAGAGGACTCAAAGCCTGATGAAGGACGTGTATTTGGTACACTGATTTCTGACACTGCAGTATCTAACTATAGATCAGAAACACTGCCTATCCAAACACAGTAGCACCAGCCATCTTAGACCCGGAATTATGTCTACACCTCAGTCCATTTTTACAGCCAGTGTGTTATTGTTTTGGTGCATTTGTGTTGCAGTTTTATGGCATAAACACTGTGTGCAGTCGAGCCGTATTTAAATCCTGCCACCTACATGTACAAACTATGACTGACTGTGGTAAACAGACATAAGGGTTGGAGATACAGCAGAAATATGATATCACGGTTCTATAAGACTCTGTCTCATTGTACAATATGCATCAAAATGTTTAGCTTTTCTAATATTTAATACTCTGGAATGGACAAAATGGAAGTGTAGTGCCACCTGTAAATATACCACAGTAATAATAATACACTTAGAAACTACAGAGATTTTATACAATATTTTTTAAATGAATATAGAATATAATATACAGGCCAAATTATGATCTCTGTTTAGTAAGGAAAACATTGTCAGTCAGAGCTCCTTATGTACTGACAGTATGTGCTGACAATGTACTGATTTGTTCAGAAAAGAGAATTGTGACATCACTTATCATATATCAGATTTAATCCTAAAGGATTAACGTGAATGACCAACCATTATAAAGTATGATGTTGATTTTGTAAAGACGTTGTAAAAGTGACGTTAAAACATAAAGACGTTAATATGTAAAAGTCCCATAAAAAATTACTGTAATACCACACTTGTGACCTGCCTATCGCAGGGTTGAGCTCATTCTAACTATATAACTATATACATAATATACTATATTCTATATACATACATAACATATTATTTACACAACAGATCTGTATGTTTGTTCCAGCCGTTATTTAGCCATTTCTTTATATTATGTTATTTATGTTTATGTTATTTAGACATTTCTGTATATATATATATATATATATATATATATATATATATATATATATATATATATATATATATATATATATATTATATATATAGACACACAGTATCAGTCAATAGGTTAGACACAGCTAGTCATAGAAGGTTCTCCTTATGTTTTACTTTAGAGTAAAACTGAAGACACCATACTATACAGATAAACCAGCTGTCTGACCCTGCAGTAGAGCAGTTTTAGACTTGGTCTGTCCATCATTAATATTCACCAAACTGAAAGAGGAACTATAGCTTTTACACTGTATTTCAATTTTAGAGGTGGACGATACAGCAAAACTTTAATTCTGTAACACATTCTGTGTGTATCTGTGAGATCTAGATATACAATTTTTTTAGACATCTCATCAGTTAAGCGTAAGACTGTAGATGTCTTTAGGTTCCCCATGACCTCCAAACCTTTGACTGGTAGTGTATATGTTATTGGTAGAGTGTATGTTATGGTAGTGTGTATAGTTGAACTATCCATGTACAGTTCTCTACTATATATTGGATCCATTGATGATGTGCATGTTCAGCCCGAATGTTTCAGTAGCCATTAAGGTTACCGCCTACCTGATGTATTACTATTTTCTATCACAGAAGCCCAACAAGGTCACTGGAAACTGTGTCTGGGGCTCATTTGGGGTGATCACGTGACACACTATCAGCGCTTTGATTAGCCAATTAATAGAACTTTCATGAAGCTGAGATGCTTTAATGTCTGGATGCCTGCAACTGTTGCAGCTGGGTTTCAGGTGAGTTTCGTGTAGGTTTCAGGTGTAGAGTCAGTCCTAGCCAGCCTCGTTTCTCCTATTAATCCATTTCCGCCGTACGGGTTTGGCTGTATCTTTCTTGCTTAGTGAAAATGAAAATCCTTGACTCACCCATCGTGAGGGGTATGCAGCCAGTCTTCACGACTTTGCGGTACGCTTCTCGGATCCTCCTGCAGGTGTCTTTGAGGTCGTACACGTTTACGTTGACATCGCCGATATCTGCAACCATCAGGGATTCGTAGGGAGCTGCTCTGGTGGCACTGTTGCAGGCCCTCAGCATGATGGACTCTGACCTGATCTGACGAGGACCAAATCTGGAAAGGGAGATGTGCGTTTTACATTATTAGTTATGAATACACACCATAAATTTATGGTATTATCCAGCCTCAAGGGTTTCAGTTCATCTGCACTGCTTGTGGTAACATACTAACACCACACATATTATAACTAACACCACCTAATACATTGAGGTGGGGATTAACTACACAGAGGCCACAATTTAGTGTATTATGTCCACAAATTACGGTATTACAGTCAGAATTACTGTACTGATACCACATACGACTTCTTACGATACTGAGGTCACAGTTCACTACATTTAGGTGATTTACTACACGTGTGGTGGTGGCTCCCTGGCGGGTAGCCAAAACTACTCTATTGAGTAATATTTTGAGGTCACAAATTAATATGAGGCCACAAATTACTATACTGAGGTCACAATTTAGTATTCTGTGGCCAAAACTTACTATATGGAGAACACAAATGGATATTGTGAGATCACAACAACTTCCTGAGGCCACAATTCAATATATGTGGACATACATTTCTATACTGAGATCACAATTTAATATGTTGAGGACATAAATTAATATATCGAGGGCACAATTTGATGTAACTCCACAAAATACTATATAGAAAATAAATAAATAAATAAATAAATAAATAAATAAAGACATTCAGTCGGTTTTCCACTGAAGCAGAGAGCCACAGCGCTGCTGAGGTCCTGCTCATGCCTTTCCTAACCTGGCCCCAGGCCTGTTGGAGGTGCCAGTGTCGATGGGCACCCCGATGAACGCTGCGTCCAGACCTTCCGCCGTTTCCTGATACGGTAACTTGCCCATGGTCGCTATTCCGGACATTCGAGCCACGAACTCCGCGCTGGGTGGGACATTGAAGCGCTTCTCAGACATGAGCCTTCTCGGAGTGACGCTTAGATTGACTCCCTCTTGCAGCCCCCCTGTCTGCAGCGCGCTCTGAGACTGACCTGGATTTAAACGGTGGATCCCCCTAAAGACCCGACCACCCTTTACCACACTCAGAAAGTTCAGCATGTTGAGTATTATCTACACAGCCCGCACAGAGGACACCTTGTCTGCTTCATACACCCTTCCCGAGCCCCTGCACGGTTCAAGACTGACGGACTCCTGACGGATCCGCTCCCGAACTGACCTGATCTCACTAAACTTTGGCTCTCGGATAGAGTGCAGCACATGGGGGTGTGATACCCGTCGCGGTGCTTCATGGGAAATGTAGTTCAGTAGTCAAGATGAAGAACTATTTGCAGTCTTTCCAATACTTTTTTATGGTAAACCACTTTAAGCCACTTAATGAAACAAATATCTCATAATATATCTCTGATTTAGCATCTCATAATTATAATTTAACATCTCATAATTATGACTTAGCATCTCATAATTATAAATTACTTTCTCATAATTATGACTTAGCATCTCATAATTATAAATTACTATCTCATAATTATGACTTAGCATCTCAATTTTGGCTTACTATCTCATAATTATGACTTAGCATCTCAATTTTGGCTTACTATCTCATAACTGACTTAGCATCTCAATTATAATTTACTATCTGAATTATGACTTAGCATCTCATACTTATAATTTACTATCTGAATTATGACTTAGCATCTCATACTTATAATTTACTATCTCATAATTATGAATTAGCATCTCATACTTGTAATTTACTATCTCATAATTATGACTTAGCATCTCAATTATAATGTACTATCTCATAATTATGAATTAGCATCTCATACTTGTAATTTACTATCTCATAATTATGAATTAGCATCTCATACTTGTAATTTACTATCTCATAATTGACTTAGTATCTCAATTTTGGCTTACTATCTCATAATTGACTTAGCATCTCATACTTTTAATTTACTATCTCATAATTGACTTATCATCTCAATTATAATTTACTATCTCATAATTTTGACTTAGCATCTCATACTTGTAATTTACTATCTCAATTGACTTAGCATCTCAATTATAATTTACTATCTCATAATTATGACTTAGCATCTCAATTATAATTTACTATCTCAATTATGACTTAGCATCTCATACTTGTAATTTACTATCTCATAATTATGAATTAGCATCTCATACTTATAATTTACTATCTCATAATTGACTTAGCATCTCAATTATAATTTACTATCTCATAATTATGACTTAGCATCTCAATTATAATTTACTATCTCATAATTGACTTAGCATCTCAGTTGTGGCTTACTATATAACAACTGACTTAGCATCTCATAATTATAATTTACTATCATAATTGACTTAGCATCTCATAATTTTGGCTTTCTTATCTCATAATTATGACTTAGCATTCCAATCAAGGAAAACCTAAGATATACTCATAGCTAGTACAATCCAAAAAAGACAAACACCCATCAATACACCATATGTGGTTCACCTCCGACTGGAATTACACGGTTTAAGGTTCCTGAGATGATGATGATAATAATACCCCAGTGTTTTTATTATTCGTATATTTAAATGATTTGCAAGCAGATACAGTAAAATAACACAGGAAGTTTATTGCTTTGTGTGATGATCATGTAATTAACAAAAACAGAATTTCCCCAATTTAATTGCTGTCTGCCCTACAGAAACCCCGTAAAACAAACACTACAGAGGATCATTTAGAAGCAGCATATTGGCAGACTGCTATGGGTTACTTCATAATTCATAGCCACGAGTAGTCACGAAGCAGAAGAGTTTCAAAAAGTGCAAGTTCATAAAGTGCTATTACATCAACAGACTGTATAGCTTCCGCAGCGTATGGTAGGTCAGAAAGCAACGACTGCTGTGCTTTATATCTAAGGTGGGGTAAATATTTCATTCACCACAGAAACAGCTTATTACAGCGCCTCCCTAGACTTCAGCGCTCTGCCACAGCTCTCGTCCGCACATCAAGTAGCCCACAGCCATGCGGAGCTCCTCAAGGTCCAGGCCGGAGAGAAATCCTCTCTGGAGCTCAGCCTCCACAGAACTGCCTCTGGGCCCGCATCCCTTCAGGAGGACGACGGCTGATTGGCACAGCAACCAGTCGGCCATCTTCCCCATGCTGGCTGGGTTCAGGCTGGTCAGAGCTTGTTTGCCCCACAGGCTGAGGTGCAGGATATTAGCAGCCACCCGGGCACAAGGACGCTACAATGAGAGACCAATTTGGAGGAGTCAGTGGAGGATTTGAGACAGGAGGTCAGAGAGTGCAAAAGAATTCACTGTGGAAGCAAGACCCAGTACAAACCCACTATTAAAAGGTTTAACAGGAATGTACCTTAAACCAGAACCTGTTTTCCCAGCTGCTGTTCTGAAGCCCTTGTGAACACGCTAATATGATAACTTAGACACACAGTGTCTCCAAGTAGCATTCAACCCCCTGCACTTGCAAATCGTTTAGAGCTTTTAAACATTGAACAAGAGTAGCATTTAACAGATGCCTAAATATTAGAAACCAAAAATATAAGCTGCTCAATTAAATTAAAGCATTTAAACATTAAAAATGAGGGTAAATTATTATTCAACCCCTGGGTTTAATATTTTGTGGAACAACCCTTGTTTGCAATTAGAGCTCCAGGTCTCTCAAGTAATCTTGGACACCTCCTCCATGCAGATCCTCTGCAAGTTGTCTAGGTTTTTTTGTGCATCTCTTGTGGACTTAAAGTTGGGTTACGGAGACTGACCAGGCCACTGCAACACCATGATCTTTCCCCTCTTAAGCCAGGCCTTGGTTTTCTTGGCTGTGTGCTTTGGGTCACTGTCCCATTGTGGTTGGTGTAGCTCAGAGGATAACACCACTACCATATTGCCAGTGAGCCACCGCCACGGAGATTGGGGTTCAAATCCTGGTCTGGGTTCATGGGACTATCCTGTGCTACACGAGTCCTTGGGCAAAACTCCTAACTCTACACTGGCCCACCTGTAATGTGATTAACCTTGTAAGTTGCTCTGGATAAGAGCGTCAGCTAAATGCCTTAAATGTAATTGTCCTGTTGGAAAATGAAATGATGACTGTTCTTAAGATCCATGATGGAGGAGTGGAGGTTTTTGGCCAAAATCTCCAGGTAGGCTGTGCATCTTCCCGTGGATACCGACCAGATGGCCTGGCACCTTGGCTGAGAAGCAGCCCTACAGCATGATTCAGCCACCATCATGCTTAACTGTAGGGATGGTGTTCTTGGGTGTCATCAGACCAGAGAACCTTGAACCAGTCTGTCTCAGAGTCCTCCAATTGATGATGAGCAAACTTTAGACGGGTCTTGACAGGACGCTTTGAAAATAAAAGGTACCTTATGTGCTCGCCTGGAACAGAGGTCATTGCTGTGGAGTTCGTTACTTATGCTATTTATTGAAACCAATGTCCCCACCAACATGAGATCTTCCCAGAGCTCTCTCCTTGTTGTCCTTGGGTCAGCCTTGACCATTGGGACAAGCCTGGCCTCTGCACGGGAAGAAAACTTTGAAAGGCTCTACAGGCCGTAGAAATCAAACAAAATTCTGTTGGTTTGAGGGGTCGAATAATAACTGACTTTTAAAAATTAATAAACAGAGAAATAAAATACTTCTTTGCTGTAGTGCTACAGCGTCCAGGCCCATCTATAGTCCAGATTTCACAATGCTAAGTTAACTACAAGCTAGTTTAGCATTTTAAAGATTGGCAATAAGGCAAAAATGTAATATAACAATACCTAAAGACACTGTGCCAAGCACAGTATGGTACAAAACAGTGATATCCACATAATGCTAAAGAGTTTGAGGAGCACTGTATATGAGCCTTAAAGCTACAGTAACAAAAATAACCCATTTCATTATTAGGAGCTAAAATGGATGGAACAGTAAATGTAAAAAAAGGAATTACGGCTCTTTTGGATACATGAAACTCCATAAATGTCACCAGAGACCAGAGTGGAAAAATAAATAAGTAACAATAACAATAAATGCTGTCATATCATACACCTGTAATTAACATTCATTATCAGGGGTGCTCAATCCTTGTCCTGAGAACCTAAAACCATGGGGAGTGTGGCTCTAACATGCCTGGCTCCACCGTTCAGACGTCCCTGAGAGCCTTTATTATCTGCATCAGGGGTGTTATATTGGAGCTAGAGCTAAATTCTGCAAGATGCTGGAACTGGGCACCCCTCCTCTGGATAACCCCTCTCTAATAAAGGTCATGCAGCAGAGAGTGAAATATGAAGCACAACACTTACAGCCAATGAAATTGAATAAAGTTAGCGTTTGTAGAAATTCAGTTCTGGCTACTCAGATTTGGCTTGTCGACACATGTTCATGTAATTCGAAACATATTTGTCAAGGAGGCAGATGACCTGCCGATTTCATCCACCACCCACATAATGTAATCATAGTGATGGGTCTTCATTTCAGACACCCCTCGTCACCCAAGAGGATGTGAGGGTTGTACAAACATACCCACCTTGTTTGGGTTCCTGCGTAGAAGCAGCTTTACCACCAGCTGCACATGCTCAGGTGTGCTGGATGGCAGCCGGGGCAGCTGCTTCTCCTGATAACTGCGACTCTCCAGGCCTTCTGTGCTGTAAAAAGGGTTGGGCTGACCGAAGATTTCGTAGGCGATGGCCCCCACTGCCCACGCATCGGCCTTACTATAGTCAATCTCCACACCGGGACCCGGTACAGCTGTGGCCACCTATCGACAGTTACATCCATTTTGCATTCAAGTTCATTTGTAGACGGAACACAGAGGGCAGGACTGTCTTAGACTAGCCATGTATCAGCGAACAGGCTCTCTGCTCATGATAACAATGATATTGAATGTAATTAAGCAAAATGGCTGAACGTATGGAGCTCAATAACAAATTACACATCAATAAAACTGGACTTGTAACATGTAAATAAAGGACGTCTGCTGCTGAGCAGTCATGTGATGCATAAAAGCCATGAATGCAAGCGTGTTACCTCAGGTGCCATTAGGCAAGCGTTCCCCCCTCTGTTCACCCAGCGGCTGGAGAAGGGCAGTTTCAGGCCCAAGGCCTCCTCTGCCAGGCAGCAGCCAAAATCAGTAATGACCAATCTGGGGCAGCCAACTTGATGACAAAGATATCATCGTCAATGATTTTATAAATCAGGATTGCACATGTTTTATATTAAAGCTTTGCCCTTTCAAACAGATGAGACAATCACTTAGATTCACGTATATCAACATCATGTAATACGTAGTATTCACACTTTTGCAAAATGTTACATCCAACAGGGATGCCGAAATGTTTACAGGTGTCTGATCCACTCAAACCAGCACAACACACACTAACACACCACCACCACGTCAGTGTCACTGCGGTGCTGAGAATAATCCCCGCCTGCCCTCCCAAATAAAACCTGCTTTGTGATGGTCCTGTGGGGGTCCTGACCGTTTCACAACATGGTAAAAGGGGCCAAATGAAGGATGCAGAACTGCAGATGACCTACAGCCTACAATGTGTACATATATTATAAATGAACAAGAGCATAAATACAAGGAGGTGTACTTAAGTATCAAAGTGTCTGGTTGGTTTACATCTCATGTGGCTGATCAGTACCGGCTGTGTTGTAGTAAACATGTGATTCTGTGTTGTAGCACTAACCTGAGTCAAACTCCAGCAGCACATTGTCTGATTTCAGGTCTCTGTGTGCAATTCCCTGCCTGCACAAGTGGTCCACACCCTCCAGCAGCTGCAGAAGCATCATGGAGCCCTGCCTACGGCCTGGCACACACACCTCCAGGTACTGACGTAACGTGCATGGGTAACTGCAGGAAGAAGCATTCAGTCATTAGCTTTTCTTAGAACTACTGCTGCCACACGTTCTTTCCTGGGCCAGTTTTCTCCTATCAAAACGATAATATATGGCAATGTATTGGAAAATATAGTGCAATATATTAAATAATACAATGTCATATATGGGAAACAAGTGCATATATTTTGCATATATTTATATAGTGTTAAATATATTACAATATATTGTATAATACATAAGGAATTGCAGCTTTTCATATATTGTATGGTAGTATAATATATATTTACTTATATATTGTAATATATTTCATTTTATATGTAGTAGACATCATATGTATTTGCACATATATAAAACTATATACATATTTATTTATAGTTTTATATATGTGAAAATATATACATATATTGCCACATGTATGTATGAAAATATTCTCACATATATAAAACTATATATATTATCATTATATATATATATATATATATATATATATATATATATATATATATATATATATATATATATATATATATATATACATACACACAAACACATATGGAGAAATACATATGATGTCTATTACATATAAAATGAAATATATTACAATATATATTATACTACCATACAATATATGAAAAGTGGCAATTCCTTATGTATGATACAATATATTGTAATATATTTATCACTAAATAAATAAATATATATAAATATATGCAAAATATATGCACTTGTTTACCATATATGACATTGTATTATTTAATATATTGCACTATATTTTCCAATACATTGCCATATATTATCGTTTCATAAGGGTTTTTTAACCCTCTTCCTGGAGGCACCCCGCCTTGCATATTTTAGTGCTTCCCCTGATCCCAACACACCTGATCTAACCTATCAGCGCATTACCAAGGCCTTTCAGGTTTGTAAGGGGTGTGTTAAAGCAGGGAATCCACTGGAATATCCAGGGCATGGTGCCTTCAGGAACAGGGTCGAGTTCAAATCCCAGGATTATCCCAATCAAATCATCTGATTGTACGCTACACTGCCTGGAGCTACTGCTCTACTCCCAGACTGGGAATAGCAAGACAACAAAATTACAATTGTTCCTTATAAGATTGATTACATATAAAGGAATAACTTGATCTACTGTGTAAAGTTTAAAACATACTGCATATATTAAAACTAAAATATAAATAATTTGAATTCATCATAGTTGTGATGTCACAGGCACAAACAGATTTCTCTGACTGGCTACTAAGCCCACATGGGTTTATCCCTCCTTTCAGGCTAACAGACAGTTAATGGAGCAGAGGCTATTAGAGTTCCAAAGGACCCAGATATCCAAAACCAGTGGATGAAGTTTATTTCTTCTGGCATCTCTGAGAACATAAGGCCAGACCCAACAGTTTGGTTGGTAAGTGGTCAGTTTTTTGCCAATCAAATATTAGCAATGATTCTTCCTTCTCCTGTAAAGTTGCCATTCAGGAGACTCAACGCTCTGCTCTAACAGCTACACTACGATCCTATAACATGTGAGTGACAGGTGGATATATTTGGAGCCTTACTTCTTCATGACCAGAAAGAGGGTGCAGTTGTTGCCCATGCCTGCAGGGTTGAGCCTGCTGGGAAGTGCTGCGGGATATTCTTCCTCAGCACCAGGAAGTAGTGGAACCTCCGCCGTGAAAGCCCGATACACTCGGATGACATTGGGGTGAGCGATCATTCTCTTGGGCACACTCCCGAAATGACTGCAAAGAGAGCAGAGCGTTGTAAACCCGCTGGCAAAGGACCTACCTGTTAACAAGACCAATTTCCTGGGACGCTAAAACGCAAATATAAAGATTAGCAGATAAGGATAGTAGAGCTCCAGTAAACTGACTCACCCACTCAGAACGATCTCTCTCTTCTCCTTCTCTAAAGCCTGAGGGCTCGCAGGGACCAGCTCTTGGGACATGGAATTAAGAATAGCCTCACTAGAGGAGCCTGCCTGCAATGGAGTCACATCAAATATGTTTTTGAGGAATAGGCTACAGTTATTTTGATATACATCAAAAGACTGGAGCTTGTAGAGCTGATTTCATGGTCCCTATCTCAGAAACACAATCCACAGAACAAAACTAAATAGCATCACAGACTGGGGGAACACAGCGGTGATGTTAGAGTGCCTTTGCTGCCTACCCCAATGTTCCACATCATTTTCACTGCCAGTGGGTAGCTGGCTGTGCTGGGTAATCTCAGGGTCTCTGAGACGTTGGATTCTTCTCCATTTGGTTTAAGCTCCACCAGGGAGCATGTAGTGCTCTCTCTGAGTGGGGCAAACGGAGCAGCAGCCTCATAGACGGCAGCATTACAGCCTTTTCCTATCTGCTTTCCAATCACATAGTCCTCCAGCTTATACCCCGAAGTGAACGGCATTAGCGGGCTCTGGAACTTCTTCTTCCTGAACAGAGCCTTCACAGAGAGATAAAAAAAGAGAAAAAGATAAATAGACTACTTCAGTCATTAAACATGCATAAATTAAACAGGCTATGTAATTCTGTTCAGCTTCTGCAACACAAACCAGTCAGTATTTAGTCTCATTTACTCAAATTCAACTTTGAACACCTCAGTTTGGCTGTTGTCCTTCATATTTGGCTCCTAATTCCTTTATTTCTCCCCTCATTTACAGTGGTACAACAAGTACAACGTTCTGGAATGGCCATCTCAGTCCCCAGACCTGAATATTACTGAAAATCTGTGGTGTCACTTAAAGAGAGCTGTCCATGCTCCGAAACCATCAAACCTGAATGAACTAGAGATGTTTTGTAAAGAAGAATGGTCTAAAATACCTTCAGCCACAATCCAGACTCTCATTAGAAGCTATAGGAAGCGTTTAGAGGCTGTTATTTCTGTGAAAGGAGGATCTACTAAAGGTTTTTCTTTTTGGTGCCCAAATTTATGCACCTGCCTGCTTTTGTTTAACTAGTTATTGCACACTTTCTGTAAATCATATAAACTTCATTTCACTTCTCAAATATCACTGTGTTTGTCCCCTATATGATATATTTAACGGAAGTTTTTTATCCAAACAATCAATGCTTTATAAAAGTAAATCAGGAAAATTAACAACTGTAACGAACTCAGTAGTGGGTGAAGGCCACAGAGAGTTAGCTGCTTTCCCGACCACCATAAAATAAAGTGCAGGCGGGAGACAGCGTTTCGAGAACTGGATCCTTTATTGGGCAGAGGAGCACCCACACCTCGTGGTTACAATCGCAGAACCGTGTGCCGTTCTAGTAAATCGTTAGCTGGAATTTTCCCTCTCTCGCGCTCTCGACATACAGCGCGCATGCGCTCAATGCCGGCACTTAAAGTGACCGTTACACAACGCTGCCCAAACTTTCGCACCCCACTGTAATTTGGGCCAATTACTGACAGCTTTGCTTAATAATGAGCTGATAGATGTTCCACCATACTTTCATGCAGTTCTACAGAAAACTTTAGTACTTAGGGAGATTTAGATCTAGAGACTGGGGCAGGGGATCAATAAAGCATAACACCACTTGTTGCATGGCAGTAATTTATTGACACATAGATGTCAAGCATTAGTATTTTCTACTAAAAATTAAAGTAAGGATTTATGTTGATCTGTGTTAATCACTATGCCCGCTCGAGAATCCCATTTTACTGCAATAATAGATGATTTTCTTAAAAAAAACTTTATTGACCAAGCTTATTTTACCTTTATTGTAGACAAAAATTTTCAGATAAAGAAAGATTTAAAAACTGTAATGTACTGCAATACATGTTATTACAGTATTATGTTTACAGTACTGTGTTTTTTGCATTAATTTCATAAGTACAATTTAAGTACCATGATAATATCGTATCGTATGATTCCCACCCATCACTCTAGGCGTTTTAGGTAGGTATCTTTACGTCTTGCTGAGACACTAGTTCCCTGTAAAGTAACAATACTTTTACTGAAGTACAGTTCTGGGGTTCATAGGAATGTGTATTTAAAGGTTTGATTATTTGTAGCATAATTTTACCTAACAGAACATACAGGCACCATGTACCGTGTGCTATACAGAGCCATTTTCAATAAGGGTTCATAAGGAACCATATACATTCTCTATTAATCTGAACCACTTCACCATGCACAGAACCCTTTAAACATGAAATACAGAACTCAAAAGATCATTTCCTGTACTACAGACCCTCAGAAAGTGTTTACCTTCATGAAATTCACTGTGTAAGTTTCACTGTGTATATACACTGAACAACCATAACATTAAAACCACCTCAATGTATCTACATTCTTTTTCTATTGTATCAGCTCCACCGTGTAGTTCTACAATTACAGACTATAGCCCATCTGTTTCTCTGTATACCTTTTTTAGCCACCCGCTTTATATAAATTTACAGCGGTCAGGGACCCCCCCACAGTACCACCACAGAACAGGTGAATGGTGGTTCATCTCAGCACTGCAGTGACACTGACGTAGTGGTGGTGTGTGCTATGCTGGTCTTAGTGGATCAGACACAGCAGTGCAGCTGGAGTGTTTAAACACCTCAGTGTCACTACTGGACTGAGAAAAGTCCACCAACCAAAACTATCCAGCTAGCCGTCCTGTGGGCAGAGTCCTGTGGGCAGCGTCCTGTGGGCAGCGTCCTGCGACCACTAATGAAGGACTAGAGGGTGACCACCAGAAACAGCAGCAGATGAACTACTATCTATGACTGTACAACTACAAGGTGGACCAGCAAGGTAGGACTGTCTAATGGACACAGTGTTTAGACACTCCATTCACACTAACACACCACCACTAGTACGTCAGTGTCACTACAGTGCTGAGAATGATCCACCAACCACATAACACCTTCTCTGTGGTGGTCCTGATTATTAAAGAACAGAATAAAAGAGGGATTAGCAAAGTATACAGACTAACCTTATGAACTACAGTCTGTAAATGTAGAACTACAAAGTGCCCCTATACAGTAAGGGGGGGGCTGATAAATGATCAGTGAGTGTAGATACTACGAGTTACTGTTTACGTACGTATTGATCGACGTTACCTGAATTTCCTGACATGTCGCTGCACTCCTCCGGTCATCCTCTAGCTGCTGCTCGATCAGCCCCAAACCCACACCGAAAGCCAGGAAAACGGCCCTGTTCCTGGGCGAGCCTCCCCCGGCCAGCCTCCTAAACCCGGCCGCCTGGAGCTGCGCAGCGAGTCCGCGGAGAGACATGCGGAAATATCGGTACCGAGCGGGCAGGAGAGGCTGAGGCTGACAGGTATGAGCGGGCCGAGCCGCGGGGCCTAACCGCAGCCGCTCCCCTCGGAACTTCGCTGCTACCCGGCCGGCCGGTTTTAGGATACCGAGCTGGAAAATGGACCTGCCCAGCTCCAGGCCCCGACCGAGGGCATGTTTCACCGACATGTTTTACCGAAGGGTAAAATCCTCCTCGCGTGTAAAGCGCTACGACTCCGCGCCTCAGCCGGACACGGTTACAGCTGAAGGACAATGTTTATGTAACTCCGATTGGCTGAAACGGAGCCTGTCTGAGGGTCACGTGATATGTGTTGTTTACTCGACCACCTGCCTCCAAAACCGGGAGTAAAATCAGCGGCTAGTCACGAACGGCACATTCATTAGTCCAGGAAGGACTGAACACTCCACTGAACGCACCGCTGTGTAGTTTGTGTGTATTGTGGATGTATGTGGACTAATTAGACGTTCGCTATTTTCTTTTAATGTTGTTTCAAAATAAAAGTCACGCCGCCCATCTTAATCTACAGTCAAGCAGGGGTGGGTAGTAACTAGCTACATTTACTCAAGTACATGTAAATGAATAATTTAATATGAAATATTAATAGTTTATTAATAGTATTTTATAATAGTATTTTTTTGCTTCTCAAGTACATTAGTGAGTAAAGGAATCTGATCTTTTACTCAGTTACCATTTAATATTTTTAGTATTGCTGTCTTTAATTTAATTCTGTTTAGTTGTTAACAGCATCTGTAATGCTGTGATCGGTCTCCTCTCTGTCTATATAACTTTAGCGTTTTATTATTGACCAAAATAATAATAAAAAAAAATTAAAATGAGACTTACAAACTTTCAGTTCCTGTGCCGATAGATGCTGAGTTCAGATGCTTAAGTAGTTTTGTTGACCTGATACTTTTATTTTTACTCAGTTTTTACTTCACTTGTGTAAGTACTCTTGTGCTGTCCTTTATCTCACACACCTCAGTTCATAAGCACAATGACAAGCTTTTCATGTGCTGAATCCACTGTGTTAAAACGTGCAGAGCATCAGGTGCACAAGGGCATACATTAGCTGGATATTATTATAAAGCACAATATAAATGTAGCATTTCTTATACTAGCTGGAAAACATTATCCAACGGAACACTAAGCACGGTTGTAAGGCTTTAAGGCTCTGGATAAGAGCGTCTGCTAAATGCCTTAAATGTAAATTTTAGGTACAACTATGATTTCTGTCAAATCTGTCTCACATTTTCCACACAAGGTAGACCAAGGCTGCAGGATTCAGGTACCTAATGTGAGCACTGCATTAAAGCAGACAGGTGGATTAATCGTAAAGATGTTGTTTGTTACTAGAATAATATCAGTAATAACCACTAGAATAATTTCTTTATTTACAAACTGAAGTTCTTTCTTATTTAGCCAAACCTGTTCACCTTACATTTTTAATAGCAATAGTTAGAGATAATAATAATAATAATAATAAGAAGAAGAAGAAGAAGAAGAAGAAGAAGAAGAAGAAGACGAAGAGGAAGAAGAAGAAGGAGAAGAAGAATATATAATAACTGTATTACTTTTCTTAGTCTCATGAGTAAACTTAATGATGGCTAACGCCCTTGGCAAAGGACTACCGCTGCCAGACACTTTTGGCAAGAAACGCTCAGCAGTAAACAAAGTCATAAATAGAATCAAAGGCGAGTAAAGGAATAAAGTTTCCATGGCGTCATCCACTGTAAGATCTGAATATGCTGCTTTCTCCGCAGAGCACTGAAATGCAGCTTTACAAGTTTACCAGGCCTGCTAGCCTCCCCTAGTGGTGGTGGGCTGGGGTCCAGCATGATGGGGCACTGCTTGCCGTCCCCCTGGGAATAGCCTATATACTGTTGCCATGCAGTGAGTAGTTCAGTTTTTTAAAGAGAAGAAATGTTTATGCTGGGCTGTTTAGGGTTCATTCATACA
The DNA here is from genome assembly GCA_024036415.1 of Prochilodus magdalenae. Lineage (NCBI taxonomy): Eukaryota > Metazoa > Chordata > Actinopteri > Characiformes > Prochilodontidae > Prochilodus > Prochilodus magdalenae. The sequence continues at coordinate 104,188 of JAMWET010002642.1, forward strand.
AGGACATTTGTGTTAAAGAGCCTGCATATGGGTGGAGTGCTGGGTTTTCCGGAGGCGAGTAGAGGAGCTGTGCTTTAGCTGTTTCTTCTCACCGTGTTTTATATTAAATATAAATCTGCATAATATAAAGTTACTCCCGAAACCTGCAATGGTTACAGTAGTCGAGTCAGGCCATCTACTCTACTGTCCGAGAAGGGACCCCCTGTAACCCCTATAGTTTGGAGTTGACAGGTTGGGTCATCTTACACATTGCTCCTTTAATGTATGTATGACACTTTAAATGAACATCATTAGATGATGTCATCCACTCCTTTATTTTAGATCGCTGGGATGCTGAATATATGGGCTTTCTGATGATATATTGCTCTAATGCTTGTTGTATATATGCCCTTTCGGACACTAGATGGTGATTTGGTTGGTGTAGCTCAGCGGATAACACCACTACCCGCCAAGTAGCCACCACCACACATGGGAGACTGGGGTTCGAATCCCGGGCTGAGTGACTACGCTGTGCTACACCAATAAGAGTCCTTGGGCAAGACTCCTAACACTACATTGGCCTCCCTGTAATATGATTAACCTCGTAAGTCGCTCTGGATAAGAGCGTCAGCTAAATACCGTAGATGCTAGGTGTTTTCATTCCAGCAAGAGGTGCATAAGCAGAACATAATTGTTTTTAAAAATAATTAATAAATAAATTGTTATAACATTAGTTAAACAAACTACTACTACTACTGATGATAATAATAATAATAATAATAATAATATAAATACGGTCTATAAAGTCCACCTATTGTCTTATTTTACATCTCCTCCAAAAGACCAGAAATGGCATTGCGTTTAGCCCAGCATATAGAAGCAAACAATAGTAATACAGTATAGTGATATTTTAATATATTAACACATTGACCGGTAAGACATGAACCTGTAACAGCTGATCACTAAAATACTTCACATCGCAAAAAAAAACTTGGGTTCCACTTAATGTGCTGATTGGTTGTTCTCAATTGGAGCCTCTCTCTTCCTTGTCATGTCATCTGGGCCAAAGGACTTTGGAAGGAGCTCCTCCACTGTCATCTTTAAGAAGGACCCATCCGGCTTCGATGAATAAACGTCCCACTTCAGGCCGAACTGTAAGAAAAGGCAGACCCTGTGAGTGCCACTCAGGTTACAGCTCAGAATGCTGGGCTGTTCAGACAAAGTAGAGACATGGCATGTTCTACATATGGAGCAATTCACATAATGGAAACTAACCTCTCTCATAACCTGTCTGCAGCCACCACAGGGTGAGATATACTGATCCTTCATGTCACTGAAAAAGAAATACGATCAATGGAAGGCAACACATTTATAAGGGCATTCACTTATGTAAAGATCGTGTGGTTGAATTGATACCTAGCTACAGCAATGGCCTTGAAAGCTGTGTGTCCCTCTGACACGGCTTTGGAGATTGCGGTCCTCTCAGCACAGATTCCAAGAGCGTTGCAGGCATTTTCTACATTGCATCCTGTAGAGGGAGCAAGAAAATGGTCTTAGATTTCAGTCATTGGGGCCATGAAAATACAATCGCACTGCCACACAGCTCAGGGATTAAAGGAGCGATGTGTAAAATGGTGCAACCTATCAAATTCATACTCCTAACAACAGGGGGCAACATATCACCAGAAAGTTGTCGTGTCTATCCCTATCATAAGAAACAAGGCACTGTCCCTCCCCCTTCACTCTTTACCAATCTAGAAGTGCAACAAACTTCACCCTTTCCTCGCCAAGAGCATCTCCAGTGGTGGGAAGCATTGTCATTGTTAACTCTTGCTTCTGTTTATATCACTTACTGTATTTTGTTTGGTGCTGAATGAGGTTTCTCGCTGAGAGTGGGCAGCAGCAGTTGCCTGCCAATAGCTTTAGCCATTGCTACATTCAGTCTTCCTTTAATTGGCTGTCTGTTCTTAAATGATCTGACCTTTACCATGATTGACAAGAGATTATAATATGCTGTTGGGGCAGCAGGGCTAGTTCTTCATCCTCTTATCAATGCTACATTGACTCACTATCACCTCTTGAGGTACAAAGTGGTACTAAGAGACAGGCTAAGCCGGCTAGCTGGTTAGCATGCTAAGCTTAGTAGATCTCTCTGGACATGATACATAGACATCTTTAATTTAGACATTTTTTAAAGCAAGAATCCTACAAATTGCACCTTTAAGCATTTCATTCAAACTGATTCCAGTGCAAAGCACTTACAGCTGATAAAATAGCAGTACCATTCGTTGTTTGGTCAGACTTTAAAGTGACAGATTTTTTTTTTGCATAGTTGAAATTGTTGACCCCTGGATCCGTCATCAGCACCACTGTAAATAAACCTGAGATGGTAAGCTTCTCTACAATGGACCATTTAACACCAAGTCACTTATCATATCAGCAATTGTAAATAAATGTGAAATTCACCTTTTAAATGGATACAGGATGTTGGTACAATACTGGATTTGGTATATATATATATATATATATATATATATATATATATATATATATATATATATATATATATATATATATACCATGTCTAAAGTCTTGTCATGCATTCTGTGTGTCCTGCTACTAACTCTTCTAGTATATAATATATATAGCATATATATATCTAGTAGTAGAAGAGCTAGTAGCAGGACACACAGAATGCATGACAAGACTCTAGACATGGTGCAGAAACTATAATAACACAATCAGCTTTTCTGTCAATTGTCTCTTTTCTCTGTGCCTGATTGTATTTCCTCAGCACTTCACTCACAATGCGACCAGTGTTCCCCACCCTTGCTGGAATAAGCATTCGACAGAAGAATATAAATCACAGTTGTGTCAATCATTAACGCTGAATAGTTCTATAACAACAAGCAGGTGTTATAAGGCTACGTCAAGAGTCATTCCGAGATTTATCACGTTCAGAATTATGCTTACTGGAAACGTCCAAGTTCAAAGTTGCTCTGAAGCAATGTAGCCTTAGGGCTTTAGAAGTGCCGTCGTAAAGTTTAATGCCTTACCTTTTTCTGATTGGTCGGAAAGCCCTCTATCATTCTATTCTGGTTATATTCTGGTTTCTAGTCTGGTTATATCTGGGTTTCCATTATATTTGAGTCATTTGGGTTAAGTAAAAAAAATAGTTGTTTATAGTGTATGAATAATTTGTTATATTAAATATTAATATATGAATGTGTATATATGTATATGTGTATTTCTATATGGCCTATATATATATATATATATATATTATCATCATTCAAATGAGATGTAAACAAAGTTATTCAGAGACCTGATGTTAAATGGTTCATTGTAGAGAAACTGTGATGGTGATGGGAACCAGAGGTTGCTGCCTCTACAATATAGATATAGTTGTATATATAGATATCGTACATTTACTGTCCAAAATGACCGGCAAACCTACATGTGCTCTGTCGGTTTTATATATGGTGGTATAAAGTTGTCTTTGGGGGCTATTTAACCTCACCACAACATGCCGCATTTCAGAGGCACTAATGAATTCAGACGTCTGGTTCCTATCACCACCACCACCACTGTGAACAATTCTGAAAGCACAGGTTTCTCTAGAAAGGTGCACTTCATATCAAACCACTCTGAATGACGTTGTTTACATTGTGACCATCTAATTACACTGACATTGCAGACCTCTGGAAATCTGGTTGCTATTGGCACCGCCTGTGTGGAACCCCTATGTTTCCCTATAACAGAGCATTTTACACAAAACCATTAGTCCACATGTTAACAATAGTCTTTTAGGCTTTGACGGATAACTGGAGCTCCCCTTTAAAACCATGATCTACAGCTGGCGAGTGATGTCATTCACACTCACTCACGACCTTCAGTGGTCAGGTCTCTAGAATCTTAAATCTCCTCACCGGTAAAGATGGTCCCATCAGTCGTAAGCAGCGCTGCTCCTACTCTGAACTTGCTGTATGGACTGTAGGAGAATGCTTTAGCTTCCTGAGATTTGCTAATCAGATCCCTCGGGCTCCAGTCGGCTTCAGCCATTACGATGCCGTCCAGTGAATGCGTTCCAGCCACCACGTACTCCAGACAGACGCTTCGGGCGGACTCTTAAGTACGTGTGAATGTGTGAGTAAGGAGGATGTGTGGCTGCACAGCTGATGTAATGATTACAGGAGGGTGTATTCCAGCATTACTCAGCATATGTTTCAACATAGCTGCTGTACCAGTAGAACACTGAATGAGCTTAAAGTGACCTTTCTTCCGTTTGGACTTCCATGTATTGTTGTGTGCAAACATTCAGGCAGCACCGGTTGACATATTTTGTAAGAGAAAAAATATGAATATATCCTCTACAGTGGACTTAAATTGGTCATTTTGCCACCAATTTTGGTGCATAATCTTTATTTATCTCAGACTTTAGTGTGGGACCGAGCCTAGCAATGTCAACCTGTGTTTTTAGTGGTCATTATAAGCAGCACATAAACAGTGCCAAAGAGCACAGTGTGACCTAAGTTGTTGGATCTGCAGCTGTATGGAAGCGTACAGTCATAGAGGTCTACCAGCAGTGGCTAAAATCCCAGTCTACAGAGAATTCTAATTACAGCTGCTGTTTGTGCTTGTGGAGGTGTACCACCATACGGTGTGTTTTAGTCCATTAAGGGACTAATGGATTAGCAGCTTCGTATAGCAATTCATATTGTTTCAAAGACCCATTTCTTGGACAGCTGACTTTGCCTCACTTTTAATATTTATTTATTTTTAATAAAATCAATTAAAATCACAGATAAAGCCTTAAAACTTCAGTCCATGAATACCATATGTAAGAACCAACAGCCTGAGTAAAACGAAGAGAATTGTTTGGTTCCCTTCTTGCTTAAACGTCTCTATGTACTACTGAAACAGAATTGCGTGTGAGGAACTAGTTTATGACGCAGAAAGATGAAGCAAAACCTGCCTGTTGGCATCATATCAAGCTTTGTCATCTTCTACGGTGGTAATGTGAGAGTGGAATTCTGATTAAATGAAACTAAACTCAGTCAAAAGTCCTCTAAGATAACCAGATTGTTGGTGGTGATAGAAACTAGATGTGTCTTCCTTTACAAAAAGCTAATACTGAAAGTGTTTAAGAATATCCTACCTGATGTCTGAGATGCTGATTTGATGTGTTTTTAAAAGCTTTGAATGACCGACAGGTACATGGAGGACGTTGTGAGGCACACTAGTCTGAAAAGACGACGTGTTTATCCTGAATCATTGCTATTTTACCATCAACAACTCAAAGGACACATGTAGGTTCAGTGCTCAGTCTGGATGGTAAATGAAATGGCTACTTTCGTGTAGTAAACACAAAAATACACACAGGTTCTCATCATCACCACTGTTAGGAAATCTGACACTACACCGCAAACCACTTGGTATGGCTCAGTTTACATATCAACAACTAAACTACATAGGAATGTTTATAATTTACACTGAACCTATATTTACGCATATCTGCAAAATGTACACTTAACTTTAAGTCCTAAATTTACACTGAATCCTAGCTACTAAATGTTTACTAAAGCCTAACTCCTCAATTTTCACCCAAACCCAGTTTCTAAATGTACACTAAACCCTAGCTCCTAATATTACACCTAATCCTAACTCCTAAATTTACACCTAATCCTAACTCCAAAATTTACACCTAATCCAACTCCTAAATTTACAGTAAAACATAATCCCTAAATCTACACTAAGCCCTAGCTCCTAAATTTATACCTAATCCTAACTCCTAAATTTACACCTAATCCTAACTTCTAAATTTACACCTAATCCTAACTCCTAAATTTACACCTAATCCTAACTTCTAAATTTACACCTAATCCTAACTTCTAAATTTACACCTAATCCTAACTCCTAAATTTACACCTAATCCAAACTTCTAAAATTACACCTAATCCTAACTCCTAAATTTACCTCAATCCTAACTTCTAAATTTACACCTAATCCTAACTCCTAAATTTACACCTATCAGCTGTTTATAAAAAACTGTCTAAAATTATAAAATGGTGCACAGCTGTTTTTAAAATCATAAAATTGATGCTAACTCCAAAGCTGTTTTTAAAATGGCATAAAATGATCCTCCAGCTGTTTATAAAATGGTAAATTGTTCCTCCAGCTGTTTTTAAATTTACACCTAATCCTCCACTTCTAAATTTACAGCTGTTTTATAAAATGGTATAAAATGATCCTAACTCCTAAAAATTTACACCTAATCCAAAATTCTAAATTTACACCTAATCCTAACTCCTAAATTTTATGAAAAGGTAAAATTTACACCTAATCCAGTGAATAAAATGGGTCTATGGGTCTATGGGATGATTGCACTCTGTTTTTATTTCATTTATGTACTTTTACAAATCTTTTTACACCTAATCCTAACTCCTATAGTATTTACACCTAATCCTAACTTCTCTACAAATTTACACCTAATTTACACCTAACTCCTAAATTTACACCTAATCCTAACTTCTAAATTTACACCTAATCCTAACTCCTAAATTTACACCTAATCCTAACTTCTAAATTTACACCTAATCCTAACTCCTAAATTTACACCTAATCCTAACTTCTAAATTTACACCTAATCCTAACTCCTAAATTTACACCTAATCCTAACTTCTAAATTTGCAGTAAAACATAATCCCTAAATCTACACTAAACCCTAGCTCCTAAATTTACAGTAAACCCTAATACCCACATTTACACAAACCCCAACTCCTCAATTTACACCCAACCCTAGCTCATAAATGTATACTAAACCCTAAGGCCCAAATTCACACCTAACCCTGTTCCCTAAATTTACATTAAACCTTATGAGTTGGGATGATCCATAAACATTCAGGTCCATAAACAGCTCCTTTTATATATAAACCAGATATGGCCATCATATTTGGTGGGTCTAGTGTTTTCTGGTATTATTTTATGAAATTTGATTCTTTCTTTTGCTGCCTTCAGATGAAACACACTGAATTTACAGAACCAGAACAAAACACACAACCAAAAAACGCACTCCTGAAACATCGCTATTCTGATCTATACGCTCGAATCTAAGACCAAATCAGATCAGAGACCGCTTAAGTTGATTGGGGTGCAAGAACTGCCTTGTTATTTGCAGACTGTCGAGTGTATATCTGTCTAGAACAGCTTTGTCTGATGGGTCCCCTATAAAGTGGTGCTCCTAGAGATGGCAATCACCCAAGCCTGGAGTTTAAACACCTAATTCCTTTATACACCCTTTCAGTAAACTACAATTTACAAGTGACGGGTCACCCCTCTTCACGGTGCCTGCTTTATGCCCTCAGCTGTTCCCTCACAATGGACCCAGTGAAGGCCAGCCTGACTTCAATAAGCATTTGGAGGAATCATTGTAGTCACGGCTGTGTCAATCATTAACACTGGACACTGTAAAACTGTAACCCAGCCTTCAAATCCACCCTTCAGGAGACATTAAGGAACGGCTAAGTAAGAGGATTGTGCTCCAGCAGGTCAAGTCTTTGGAAGGTCCTCCAACAAGTGATTCCGTAAAGCTACAGCAGGAGGTGATCCGAACACTAACTATCACAGAGCCTTTTTCGTCTGTCCTAATATGTCCCATTGACCTTAACCGTCCACAGTGAATGAGTCTCTAGAATCTTAAGGCTCCTCACCGGTGAAGATGGTTCCATCAGTCGTAAGCAGCGCTGCTCCTACTCTGAACTTGCTGTATGGACTGTAGGAGAACGCTTTAGCTTCCTGAGATTTGCTAATCAGATCCTGTGGGCTCCAGTCGGCTTCAGCCATGACGATGCTGTCCAGCGAATGAGCCCCGGCTACAGTTTACTTCAGTTCCTAGACTGTGAATTGCATGAATGTGTGAGAATGGGTGGGGTGGGGAGGGGTGGGGTGACTGGCCAACAGTTGCAAGGATTACAAGTGTTGTTAAGATTGTGGAGATTCCAGAATTTCTCAGATGATCATGTGACGTGATGTATGACATGAAAGAGAACAGACGGGATATACTACACCTTTACTTTTATATTGGTAGAGTCATGGTGGAATTATGTAGTACAATTAATGACCACTATAGTCTCCCAGCAGTTTTCAATTTGATCAACGGTCAAACCCCTGACAACCCCAATTCCAGAAAAGTTGGATGCTGTGTAATGGAAATGAATGTAAATAGAAACAGAAGGTGATGATTTGCACATATCAGATGTTGAAAGTGAGACATTTTACCATTTCATGAAAATGATTTACTCATTTGGAACTCAAGAATTTTTGAAACAGGGGAAACAACAGGCTGGGATAGTAAGTGGTGCTGATAAAACAGCTGAAGGAATAATTAGCAACTAAGTCACATGACTGGGTATAAAAGGAGAATTTTAGCGAGGCAGCAGCTGCTGTTTATCAGTACCACTTACTTCCCAGCGTTTTGTTTCCCCTGTCCCAGCCTTTTGCAAGTACATGGTACTAATAAAAAACAGCAGCTGTTTATAAAATGCTCTAAAACTATGCAGCTGTTTATAAAATGGTGCTAATTGTTCCTCCAGCTGTTTTTAAAATGGTATAAAATGATGCTAATTGTTCCTCCAGCTGTTTTTAAAATGGTATAAAATGATGCTAATTGTTCCTCCAGCTGTTTATAAAATGGTATAAAATGATGCTAATTGTTCCTTCAGCTGTTTTAAAATGGTATAAAATGATGCTAATTGTTCCTCCAGCTGTTTTAAAATGGTATAAAATGATGCTAATTGTTCCTCCAGCTGTTTATAAAATGGTATAAAATGATGCTAATTGTTCCTCCAGCTGTTTATAAAATGGTATAAAATGATTCTAATTGTTCCTCCAGCTGTTTTAAAATGGTATAAAATGATGCTAATTGTTCCTCCAGCTGTTTATAAAATGGTATAAAATGATGCTAATTGTTCCTCCAGCTGTTTTAAAATGGTATAAAATGATGCTAATTGTTCCTCCAGCTGTTTATAAAATGGTGCTAATTGTTCCTCCAGCTGTTTATAAAATGGTATAAAATGATGCTAATTGTTCCTCCAGCTGTTTATAAAATGGTATAAAATGATGCTAATTGTTCCTCCAGCTGTTTATAAAATGGTATAAAATGATGCTAATTGTTCCTCCAGCTGTTTTAAAATGGTATAAAATGATGCTAATTGTTCCTCCAGCTGTTTATAAAATGGTGCTAATTGTTCCTCCAGCTGTTTATAAAATGGTATAAAATGATGCTAATTGTTCCTCCAGCTGTTTATAAAATGATGCTAATTGTTCCTCCAGCTGTTTTTAAAATGGTATAAAATGGTGCTAATTGTTCCATCAGCTGTTTTGTATTAGTACCACTTACTTTCCCAGTGAATAATTAAATAAGTGAATAATTTTATGAAAAGGTAAAATGTCTCACTTTCACCATCTGATATGTGTTCTGTGCTCTACAGTGAATAAAATGGGTCTATGGGTCTATGGGATGATTGCACTCTGTTTTTATTTACATTTATGTACTTTTTACACAGCATCTTTTTGGAATGACTTAGCAGTGCTGCCATTCACTCCCCACTCTATAGTAGTTCATTTATGGGAATATAGCCAGTGTTGAATCTAAATCTGTTTAAGCAAACTTATGTGAGAACGGATATTTTTGTCTCTCAGGGTCCCCCTACAGTTGCGGAGTGTCTTTCACTTTCACACCAATGCTGTAAATACACACTGATCAATTGGATACAGCTGAAGGATACAGTTACCAACTTCCCTTTGTATACACCTGAGTCACATAGGTATGGCGCTATGGATTACACTTGCAATTCTGGTTAGCTTCACGTGCACCGTGCACTGTCTGTAATGTCCCTATGCCTGCACGATGGATGTGCACATAAAGAGGGGCAGTCAGAATTTGGCATAGACAACATTAGAAGAGAAGGGAAGGGTATAACTCTGAGGAAAATCCAGAAAGTTTACAAAACTACAAGACGACAAAAAGAAAAGTGAGACAGGAACAACAGATAAGGTTACAGCGCCAGGAATGAACACTCAGAGTCTGTCCTGCATCATTGTATCTTATTTATCTCCTAGGAGTAAAAGCCTGTCTGAGATTTACTCTGTTCTCTTGCTCAGCCATCCTCTGACATGATGTCCATGCTGGGAATATCAAGCCAGCTTCTAGCTGAAGACCCAGAGTGGTTGGTGGGTGACATGAGTTTCTGTGAGAGGGCTCATGCGGCTCTAAGGGGGTAGTGCTAGTGCTAGCATTTGCAAATCCATGATTATGGTGGTATGTTAACTACATTTACATTTACGGCATTTAGCTGGTGCTCTTATCCAGAGCGACTTACAAGGTATATCATATTACAGGAAGGCCAATGTAGTGTTAGGAGTCTTGCCCAAGGACTCTTATTGATGTAGCACAGCATAGTTACCCAGACCGGGATTGGAACCCCAGTCTCCCACATGTATGTTCTTCATACTATGGCAGTTTTCATAAAATTGTATCTGAAAGATTGCGATATATCTCCTTGCCTACAATATCATAATATATTTCAATATATTGAATCATCACGCCTGGTCCGGGTTCTTGCCGATACAAATAGAGTGGTCTGACAGGTTCTTGCCAATGCAGTTTGGTCCCACCCACTCACACTGACACTGTTTCAGCTAAGTTTTTTAATAAGGCACAACACAGGACAACCAATCAGACCAGAGCTCATTTACATGCACAGATTCTAAAGACACAGGAACAATAACAGCCTGTTTCGTTCTATGTGATAAAGATAGGAAGGCATGTAAAAACTAATTTATTCATATTTTTGGCACAAAAGTCCAGATTAAACGAGTGGACACTATCAGTCAAAAGTTAGGAGATAGCTACTCATAGACGGTTCTCCTCATGTTTATATTAAGGCTTTACTTTAGAATAAAGGTGAAGACATCAAACTATGAAACAGCATCCATGGAATTATACAGTCCACCTTAAACACCACTGAAATGGAGCTTTACAGCTGGGTTAACCTGCAGGTGAGGCTGATATAGAACTATTACTAAGCAGGTTTGGAGCGATTCTATTGGTCTATCCGTCATGAATATTCACGAACCTGAAAGAGAACTAGATCTTTTACACTGGGCAGAAAAAGACTATTATATTACTATGACTAAGATGATTAAACGTAAAGCTGAAATGTGTTTTCCCTCCATAATCTCCAGAGTTATGAAACAAATAGTTCATATAATCTTCATTTTAGATCCCATATATAACAGTGGCTTAATTTTGATCTATCACTTTAACGTTTGCCATGCTCCGCCCACAAATCTGTTTGTTCCTAGCAGCTAAGGCTGTGAGAAAATAATAACTGTCTGTCTATGTGAAAGCAAGTATATCTCTACCCTAAGGGGGTAGAGACATAAATGCTAGCTAGTGCTAGCATTTGCAAATCTATGATTATGGTGGTATGTTATCTACATTTACATCTACGGCATTTAGCTGGTGCTCTTATCCAGAGCGACTCACAAGGTTAATCATATTACAGGTAGGCCAGTGTAGTGTTAGGAGTCTTGCCCAAGGACTCTTATTGGTGTAGCACAGCACAGTTACCCAGACTGGGATTCGAACCCCAGTCTCCCACAAGTATGTTCTTCATACTATGGCAGTTTTCATAAAATTGTATCCGAAAGATTGCGATATATCTCCTTGCCTACAATATCATAATATATTTCACTATATTGAATCATCACAGCTGGTCCGGGTTCTTGCTGATACATATAGAGTGGTCTGGTAGGTTCTTGTTAATGCACAACTCGATTAGCAACTATATCTATAGCAACTATAGACCTCCTGAGTTTCTGTCGTCATTCTGTAGTCGGGCATCGTATCCATATTAGAAACATCTCCAAAAATGTCTATGTGATTTGTCTTGTGTCCCCACCATCCCCTCCCTGAGTTTTACTGGGTCCTCTGAACATTGCTCCATAGCTGAGTTAGCATCCTGTAAAGCTTGTCTGACCTGGCAACAGTTTCTATTGAAACAAACACACTTGTGGGCGGAGCATGGATACGGCCATTAGGATTTGGCTCTAGCTTAAGCTATCCTTAATTCTTTGGCTTCTTGTCTCAGGGTTAGAAGTCATTGATGAATCCATTGATCCACCTGATGTAGCTCCTCACTTTGGTGTAGACGCCCGGGTAGTAGGGATTGGCGCAGCCTATTCCCCAGGACACAATGCCTTCCAGATTACCGTTGCATATTAGGGGTCCGCCTGAGTCACCCTATGGACAAGCAAGACACATGACTGTGTTAGGTGCTCTACTATTGATGACTACATACAGTCATTTCAAGCTCACTCAGAAAGACACAGAATCCATCTTGACTCAAATCTCAGAAGCACCGTCAGCCTCAGCTGAGACAGACTAGTTTGTTTGTGAAGCTATACAACAACATGCTAGCTCTCAGTAGCAGAACATCTGTGCTAATAGGTCGGGCCTAGTACCGACTCTACCATAGTTAATTGCCTGGTTCAAAAACACACAAAGACATACACATCATCAAAAATAGTCAACCAAATAGCTGTACCCAGAAGAAATCAACCAACAGGAATGAAACTAGGAGGGTAACGTTTGAGAGACGCGTGAACGATTCAAGTTTCATGCTTGGCTGCACATGTGGCATAAGCAGATATGGGCCTAATCACTGTGCCTGATTGACCCAAGCAGTGATGCCCTCCATGTGACATCCTGGTAGTTCCAGCACCATTGGTAGACAGTAGCACGGTGCAGGGCTACATGCACACAGACCGTTACGACAACTGCCCTTAACACCATGACAAAAAGACTGCAATGGTGTTGTGCCAGACCGTCATGGAGTGACTTGGAATGGCAGCGGTTCCTGCTAACCTTCGTCCTTCCTAAGAGCATTGCGTTCTGACACTTCCTTCAGGGTGCCAATATTTTTTGTTTCCATCCATCATTTCACAAAAGAAAAGCAGCATTGCCTGCAGACATAAATCATTAGCCCTGAAGGCACAGAAGACCCCAATGGTATCTATTGGTTGACTTGAAAATGAAGAGACCAAGTTTCACGTTATACGTTAAATCCACCACCCCATGTAGTCGTTGCCAGAAATCTAGATTCTGAGCCTACCTGGCAGGAGTCTTTGCCACCGAAGCGAGAGCCCGCACAGATCATGTTATCAGTGACCCTCACACTATAGTAGTTCTGGCAGTTGGGGATGTAGTCCACGTCCACAGCGCGCAGCACTGGCGATAAGTAGAAGCTGTAAATGCGTGTGACACCCCAGCCGCTTACAGTGCAACTGGTGCTGGAGTCCAGAGGTGCTTCGTCTGGGTCCGGGAGAAAAGCTGGCTGCACGTAAGCATTCCATGAGACCGGACGACTTAGCTGTGAACACAACACAATGACTTTTACTCGCAGAAGAAAGAGAGGAGGGGGACCTCTGCTGGAGAAAAGACTCACACTACTGCTACACTACTACACTACTGCTGCTGGTAGTACTACTACTACATTACTACTACACTACTGCTGCTGCTAGTACTACTACTACATTACTACTACACTACTGCTACTGCTACTACTAATACTACTACTACCACTGCTACTACTACTGCTACCACTACACTACTACTACTACTACTACTGCTACTGCTACTATTACTACACTACTGCTACTACACTACTGCTACTACTACTACACTACTACTACTACACTACTGCTGCAGCTACTACTACTACTACTCTACTACTACTACTACTACACTACTGCTACTACACTACTGCTACTACTACTACACTACTACTACTACACTACTGCTGCAGCTACTACTACTACTACTCTACTACTACTACTACTACTACACTACTGCTACTACACTACTGCTGCTGCTAGTACTACTACTGCTACTGCTACTACTACTACTACTACTGCTACTGCTACTATTACTACACTACTACTGCTGCTAGAACTACTACACTACTGCTACTACTGCTACACTACTGCTGCTGCTACTACTACTACTGCTACTGCTACAAAACAACCGCTGCTGCTGCTACTACTACTACTACTAATAATAATAGTAATAATAATAATAATAATAATAATAATAATAATAATAAGCTATTCCTGTGCAACTTTAAAATAATTCACAGGAAGATATTCACACAAGTCCTAAAAACAGATTAAATTAAATAAATGGGACTAAAAGGTTATACTGGAAAATGATTCAATATAACATATCTGTGAGGGTTTGAGGGTACAGATACCCTTGATTTCAGTACCTGGTCGACCCCCCTGTGCAGCAATAACTGCAGCTAAAACTTTCCGGCAACCATCCAGCTAAACCCTCCCGGCAAAAAACTTCAACTCTGGGATCTTGGTGGGTTTCCTCATATGAACTTGCTGCATGACCCACGTTCTCACGAGATTCAGATAATGGGTAGATGTCATGACATTCACCTTTGGAATGTGCTGATATAATTCAAAATGTATTGTTCCACCAATGATGGCCAGCTGTCAGACCATGATACTACCACCACCATGTTTCACAGGTATGATAAAGCCTTTATGCTGGAGTGCAGTGTTTTCCTGTCTCCAAACGTAACACTTCTCATTTAAACCAAAAAGATCTATTTTGTTCTCATCCAAAACATCTTCTGGCTTGTCTATGAGATCTTTAGCAAACTGAGTTGCTGCTTTATCCTGGCAACCCAGCCATGCACACCATTGTTGTTCAGGGTTTTCCCAGTGGTGGACACGGGAACAGTAACATTAGCCACTGGGAGATAGGCCTTTAGTTGCATAGAAGTTAGGGTTCCTTTGTTACCTTTCGGACTGCTTCTCACTTTGAAAGTGATCTTTGATGGTGGGCCACTCCTGTGGAGAGTAATAATGGTCTTGAATTCCCTCCATGTGTACACCATCTGTCCGGCTGGTGGTTTGATGAAGTCCAAATCTCTTAGAGATTGTTTTGTAGCCTTCTTCTTCTGAAGTCCTCAGAAATCTCATTTGTTTGTGGCATGATACACGACCACAGACATGCTTTATGAAGATCTGACTTTGATAGATCCCTGTTTTTAAATAAAACAGAGCCCCCAAGCCTGCCCCCTCCCACCTGATTGTCATCCCATTGATTGGAAACACCTGGATGTAGTTTCACCAATAAGCTAACAGATAATCCTGGAGGTTAACATACTTCCGCCACTCACAGATGCATAATATTGGAAAGTTTCCTCAGTAAATGAATGACTATCCACTATATTTTAGTCTCCTGTGTTTAACAGTGTATCTATCTTTAGGACTAGTTTAAAAATCTGATGAGGTTTTATGTCATATTTGTGCAGAATTGGTTCACAAACTTCCAAGCACCACAGTATGTGTCTAGAAAGACAAAGGGACCAGTAGATGGCTCCAGAATGACTGGGAAAGCTGTATAGCATTAACTGTGAATATATAATAAAATTATATACATTTCCAAATGACTCAAATTTCCAAAATGGGAATACAAAACTTTACAAAATATATATATTTTGAAAAGTATTTCTAAATATATATAGGAAATACTTTTTACAGTGTCATATAATTGAACTTCTTCACAAAATACCTTAAACATTAGACAAAACTCGTATAAACTTATTTTGTTGTCCCCTTTGGAGTATTTAAATATTACGTTATATATATTTTCAACCTGCTGTGAAAATTTCAGTTGTTTATTGTTATTAATATGGATTCTCCAAACTTTTGAGCAGAAGTGACCAGTCACTTTTGAAACTTCTGGATTGAAAACATAAACGACTTACCTTGAGGAGCATAATGTCACCATTGTAGGTTTTAGAGTTGTAGCTGGGATTGAGCACGATTCTGGACACATTGAACACTTGCTCAAATCCTTCCTCAACAGCCAGATTGTGCTCACTCAAAACCACCTGAACGACGTTGCTCCTGTACAGTAGTGAGTATATAGTAGTGTTATACAACCTGTAACCTGAGGTCAGATATCCTATTCTGTATGTCCTTTGACTAGTACTGTTATTGTTACACTGTGTACTCTCTATATGAAATGTGTTCCCATTGTTTTTACGCAGTACAGTTTATACACCTAGTGTTTGTTATGCATTCACGTGACTAATGCCAGTGACTACAGAGGTCTTCCCTTTAAAGCTTTTTCTATAAACATTAGGACTCATTCAGTGCTGTAATAACTCTATATAAATAGCTGTCCCCAGTTCGTACAGTTTAGATATTGAAGTAAATGCTTTCATTTTCAGTGAATTCTGACTCATCATCAAAAAATAGCTTGGTACAAATAGCTGCACCCAGAAGGAAACAGTCGACAGAATTGAAACTTGGTGGGCAGGTTTGGCATTGTGAGATATGCGAATGATTCAAGTTTCATGCCGGCCACACAAGGATGGGCCTTATCACTGTGCCTGAATTACCCAACGGCCACAATTGTGGACATACAGTGAGCGGTGATGCCCTCCATTAGTCATCCTGTTAGTACCAGCATCATTGGCAGACGGCTGCACGACGCAGGACTACATGCACACAGACCATTACAGTGACTGTCCTTAACACCACGTCAGCGTCACCAATGGTGTCCTGTCAGACTGTAATGGAGTTACTCAGAATGGTCTGGCATGTTGGGTTAGCAAACACGGGGGCCGGACACCATACTTTTTACATTTACGCCATTTCAGCTGACCCTCATATCCAGAGCAACTTACAAGGTTATTCGTATTACAGGTAGGCCAATGTGGTGTTAGGAGTCTTACCCAAGGACTCTTTTTAGTGTAGCACAGCATAGTCACCCAGACCAGTATTCAATCCCCAGTCTCCCAAATGCAGTGGTGGGTCCCTGGCAAGTAGTGGTGTTATCCACTGAGGTACACTAACCACCATACTGAGGCACTACTTCTGTATGTGCAGCTCAAATAAATATCAGTCTAAATTTATCATCATGTATTGTTTCTGGTAACTTTTATTTTTCTTCCCAATAGCATCATGACCCCACACTTCCTTCTGGGTGCAACCATTATTTTGATGATGAGTGTATATCTGCCAATTCAGTGCACAGAAGCTTAGCCCTGTCCATACATGCTGTAGTTCTAAGCAGTGTTTTTTCCCAGACTGCTTTTTGTAAGATGCACAAGCCTGGCAGCCTTAGGGGATATTTATACTTCCAGTAACAGGAATAGTCTGTGTAATTATAGGGGATAGAAAATCGAAAAATCATATTATGGGTTCATAAAGCCATACAAATCTCATAATGTGTGAAAAACACAGAATATAAATGAATAAAATGTGTTTCTTCTTTACTGCAGTACTCACGGTCTCCAGCAGTGGGCAGCAGACACCACCCACTGTTGGTTAATGAGGGTTCCTCCACAATAGTGCTGTCTGTCGTACTGAAGAGAGGCCTGGTACTTGATGGAGTGGGGCAAGACTTCTTGGCCCCCAATGATCCTTTGGGGCAGTGCGCCTGGTCAGTGAAAAGGGGACTAAAGTCACAGGGTGAATTCTATTACAGTAACCGTTCTGTTTATGTGATAAATGCTAGACGGGATCCGTGTTTTCTTTGTTACAGTATGAGCCTCAATTCCTATAAGAGAACATTACACTAGATGTTGGAACACTGCTGTGAACATTTGATTGCATTCAGCCAGCAGAGTGTTATTGAGGTCATTGACTGATGTTGGATGATCAGTTCTAGATCAACCCAGTTTATGCCAAAGGTCTTGGGTGGAGCTCCATCAGTCAAGACAAGGCACACCTCTACATAGCCTAAGAGGGTGGCATGTCTCTTGCCTTTGCTTGGCATTGGTCATGGTGATTTAAGGCTCATGTACAGCTGCTCCAGGCCCCTTTCTACTGACAGTGCTTTTCTATGGAGATTGTAAAACCTGTGCCTGCACAGCTGAACACGTTAGGTCGAGGGGTGCACCACACCTTAGCTGAATTCAGAAATTAGAAGAATTGCTGAACACCCTGGAGCAGGTAACATCTTACAATATCAGATTAAGTAATGAAAGGGCTGAACAGTCTGTTTTGTCATCATACATCCACTGTAACTTTGCCAGCAACAATTTTAAAGACAAGGCCCTGACCTGTACATGCTCTATTACTTCCTGCTCTAAAATTCAGGGGTGTGGCTAAAATAAGGCTCCACCCATGGACTAAAACTAAACTGTGTTTGTGTAGTGTAAGTTGTTTTATATATATATATATATATATATATATATATATATATATATATATATATATATATATATATATATATATATATATATTTAACATCACATTGATCAGAAAGGCTTTTAAAACCAACAGACATTCAAGTATTACTTTTAAGGTTTTGAACAGACACCTCCCAATAGAATGCACATTATAGATTATGATTTTGTATATATGCCATATAAGTGTACATACTGTACATTTATAAATCATATTATTGCCCATTCAATTATTATTATTTTTATGTAAATATATTTTACATAAATATTGTTAAACTATTGGAAATTGGTCCAACAAAGTAATATTTGTATATTTGTCTGAATAGATAATAATTTATTAGTAGTAGTTATTGTTAACTAAAGGTTTATTTAAAGCAGCATCAGTTGACACAACACAGCCCATAATTTCTGGAGCGAGGCTGACTAAAGTCACCTTTATGACAACTTATACTTGCTAGAATAAGCATATTAACTTCAACAGCTGTGTGCAAAACTTTGCGGACCCCTGAACAAATGAGATATATTTTAATGTTCTGAGCAAAAATAAGTAAACTCTTACTAATCCTCTACAGAGAACATCTACACATTTTAATACACAGTTACTGTTTATTTGATGAAATGAACATGTCGAAATACATAAAATGGAGCGTGTCCAAAAGATATAGGAAATTTTTGATTGAATGGTAAAATTTTGTCTCCACATTGTATTCAAACTTAAAAAGCAAAACATAAAAAATAGAAATAATTGTTTACAGAACAAACTTTTATAAATTTTTATACACAATTTCTGGAAAAAAACATAAAATGGAATTATAGCAAATTTTTGATTTCATGTTTTATGTTTTACTCCATTGTCTTAAACTAAATACATAAAATCAGGCACTAAATTGGCAGAAAATGTCATATCAGGTTATGTGAAATTAATTTGACATAGAAAATCAACAAAACATGTCATTTGTGTTCAAACATTAGCATACAAATGTACGTAATCTGTCCTTAAAGGCCCACATAGGTATTATGTAACTTTACAAATACTGCCTACAAAAACAAATAGGGTTTGACAGTGACATGCATTAGTTGCCTTTACTATTGGTTGGCCTGTAATGAAAGGATTACAATAGGATTAGGCCTCGGTAAACCTTACAGTGAAAGAAAGCAGAAGGCCTGGGAATTTGATTTAGCTGTTTAATTTGGAATGAAGCACCTACCTTGGACTGTAAAAGTCAGGACGAGAAAAACTGTGCTCCAGAATTGAGCCATATCACCAGCGCGAGCAGAGGAAGGCTGGAGTGTAGTAAAGCTGGGTGTCATATAAGAACAAACTGTGTCATTTCACGATGTACAAAGACAGCCATGCAGATCGTGGCAACGGCGTCCTAATACATCTCACAACAGTGTCCTTATGATTTATCACGCTAGGATGTTGGAAGTTGGAACCGAAGGCTTTTGTCAGCTAAGTGCAGTTCAATTACAGTAAGTGACTAGGATGAGAAATTCATAAGCCACCGTATTCTCCATGAAGGTGTTTCGACTGTCCGTTTGATGTGTCAGACTTTGATCTCAAATATTCTTTAAAAGATGTCAAACAGAACAAAAAAAGGCTTAATGACTCACCACAGACAGTCTCTTGGTCCTGGGATAAGAGCAGTTGGGACTGCTTGCCTTTCCCTTAAAGCTTTTATAAGAGAACCGTGTCCCTTTGTGGGCTGCTTTTGTTAGCATGTTGTGTTGTCCCAGAATGAACTGAGGCCTCTGCACAGAGCATGACCCAGTATATGACAAAGCACAAGGGTCCCTCTGCGTCCTGCGAACGATTCAGAGCCTTCTTCTCTCACACTTTGCCTGCTGTGGGTGTGGAACTCAAAGGCCTGGGGGGGATGAAAAGGAGTTGAGATTTATTGTTGTGGGCAGAGCGGTTTGAGGCGCTGCAGGTTTGAGTTACAGCAGTAAATCAATTCACTATGCAGTAGGAAGTTGTTATGTTGAAGCATAATGGCATATGTTTCTTTATGTTACTCTGTTCTGCACTGCATCTACAATCGTCTGCGCTGTATGTTTTCCCAGCATTCAAATGGTATTTAACTTCTGATTCAGCTGTTTAAGTTTTGGATGGCTTGGATCATGTATGTGTGTGCTGAGAAGACAATACACCTTGTTGTCTGTACACCACCAGTTGTGTGTACAGGGGTTGGACAATGAAACTGAAACACCTGGTTTTAGACCACAATCATTTATTAGTATGGTGTATGGTGTAGGGAGAGTTGAGGTGCACATTTATTGGGCAGCCGTGGTTTTATGTGTTTTGGATACAATCCGTCTGAACATCCCTTTCAGACGGCTTCCTCTTGCGTCCACAGTTAATCCTGTTGGATGTGGTTCATCCTTCTTGGTGGTACGCTGACATTACCCTGGATACCGTGGCTCTTGATACATCACAAAGACTTGCTGTCCTGGTCACAGATGCGCCAGCAAGACGTGCACCAACAGTTTGTCCTCTTTTGAACTCTGGTATGTCACCCATAATGCTGTGTGCATTGCAGTATTTTGAGCAGAACTGTGCTCTTACCTGCTAACTGAACCTTCACACTCTGCTCTTACTGGTGCAATGTGCAGTTAATGAAGATTGGCCACCAGGCTGGTCCAATTTAGCCATGAGACCTCCCACACTAATATGACAGGTGTTTCAGTTTCATTGTCCAAACCCTGTAAGTTCAAATGTAGCCTGCCTATACTCTTAAGTAATCAGGCCCAGGCACTACTAAATCAAAACTGGTTGCACTGCACAAACTAGCTTTATGGCTGAGCTTAGAAATTTTATTTACATCACATTCTAAGCAGGACTGTAAGATAGGACCAACATAAAAAGCTCAAAGAGGACAGAAAACACAATGTTTTGGGTAATAGAGCTAAACGTTAAATGGTTGTGGTTTGAGTTTACTTTCAGTTCTACTTAATGCTGTGGTTTCAACGCACATTAAGCTAACCCCCTTTAAACTGAACTCCAGAAGGTCCAGAAGGAAGTGGTTTGAGTCAGGAAACCACCAAACCATACCTTCAGGATCAGAATTGAAAGCCACCCAATCCATAAGAAAGTCTTCTATGACTGGGAATCGAAAGCACCTACAGTAGAGTACAGTGACGTAGCATCCAGAGCTCCCTCAAACTGACATGTCTTCTGTGGCCTACAGTTTCTACAGATAAGGTCTAGTTCCAGTTGCTCCAAAGACAATACATTAAGCCTTGCTGAGGGTTCAGTGCCTAACTACGCCATTTATTTAAAATCGCCTTATAGAGGGCCGCCATTCACTTGAAGACATACCCTTCGTTCCAACAGGCCTACTTGTTGTGATGTGCTCTGATTGATTTTCCATCACTATTTGGAGCTAACTATTTCCACTAAGTAGAATCCCTGTCAGTAGAATGGGGCCTGGAGCAGCTGTACACGAGCCTTAAATCACCATGGCCAATGCCCAGCAAGGGCAAAAGACATGCCACCCTCTTAGGCTATGTAGAGGTGTGCCTTGTCTTGACTGATGGAGCTCCACCCATGACCTTTGGCATTTCTGAAGCCGTTCCATTGCTGTATCAGCGGAAGTGAATGTTGGGAGATGACCCCTTGGAGAAGAGAAGGATATATAAATTTACATTTACAGTATTTAGCTGATGCTCTTATCCAGAGCGACTTACAAGGTTAATCATATTACAGGTGGGCCAATGTAGTGTTAGGAGTCTTGCCCAAGGACTCTTATTGGTGTAGCACAGCATAGTCACCCAGACCAGGATTCAAACCCCAGTCTCCCACATGTGGTGGTGGCTCTCTGAGCTACACCAACCACGTAACCAACCACGTAAATGTAGAGTTTAGCTGCAGAACTTGTCCAGGAGTGATTGATATCTGATAAAATGTTCTTTTCAAACCACCAAAAGAGGTGGAAAGGGTTATTGATAGGCCAGAGGAATGAAGAAAATAATACTGTATGCAGCAAACCGCTCCATCTGTTCTACATGACTGCTAATAAAAATGTTCCCGTATTGAATTTGATGGCAGAAACACGTTTTTAAAAAAAAGGAAAGTCTTGTGTTTGAGGTGGTAATGTCAAATGTGGCTGTGCAGGTAGAGCTGCTTTAATCCCAGTAACCTCTGTGTTTATGCTAATACAACAATTTAGCTAATCTTTACTCTTCCAGATGAAGATGCCAAGCATTAATATACATCCAATAAGGGAACCAGAACTGAAACAAGTACGGCATGATTTGATTTGTGAATTACTTTTTTTTTTTATAATTTAATTTTAGTTTGTCATAAGGTGATATAAGTTACAAGCCCATTTCAAAAAGTTTGGATGATGTACACAATGTAAAAAAATAACAATATGCAACGATGCACTGTCCAGTTCAGTCTATATTTAACTGAAAATACTACAACTTTTATAGTTATTAATATTTAATAGTATTTACAACTGATTAAAACTAGTAAAACGTTCATTGTTTATTGAAAAATACATTTCCATTTTGAATTTGATGCCTGCCCTGCGATGGACTGGTGGCAGTTATGGATTTTCTGCTCTCTGCCCAGTGAGCACTGCACTAGGTGCCACCACCCCTGTGACCCCAAAGGATAAGCGGCATTCAGAAGATGAATGAATGAATATATGAATTTGACAGTCGGGGAGAGGAATAGGTACACATAGGTTTGGTCTTGCGGTTGCACAGCTGTTCGGAAAATGGAACAAAGGTGATACAGTCTCTCTTATGGGTGTCCATTGGAGCCTAGACATAAAAGGTAGCCAACAAGCGGGTTCTTGGGCGGTGCTATGAAATGATAATCCATCTCTGGGCGCCACTGACTGGAGACCCTTTTGTAATAACCACAAGATATAACTGATCTTGCTGGTTATTTTTGTTTTTTTGTCCTGTGTTATCTTTTGGGCTAATGTGCTACCTTACAAACCAGTCAGTTAACACAAAATAAACAATACACTGCACTGTTCAGCTCATTAATATATTGTTAAATAGAAGGTTATTTTAGGGTTTAAGTTATTTGCATTATTTCCTTTCTGTTTTTTATTTACATTTGGCGCAAAAGTGTTCCAATTTTTTTGTTTGGAAAATAAGGTTGTATATTCATTATCTAAGGACTGTACTTTTATGCTTTATTTATTTTTTTTTACCATTTTGTACTCTTTTTTATATTTTTATATGTTTTACTCTATTTTCATTTATCTTATCTAATAATATGTGGCTTGGGCAGTCACAAAGCTTTTTCGCTGCCGGTTGTACCATGTATGACTATGTATGTGACTAAATAAAACCTTGATTTGATTTGATTTGATTTGTATACTTTGCATAACATACTTAACAAAAAAATAGGTCTAGTAAAATTAATGGGTATTTTTTATTGTGGCAAATGTATTTTAAAGAAAAATGCTACTGAGTTTCTATTACTTTTACCAGTTGTTACACAAAACACATATATTACATTTTAAATAGGACAAATCACAGAGTACAGCAACAGGACCGTGTACTACTATCCTGAGACCAATTCAACCAAATAGATTAACTGATCTTCCTAGGACAATAAATTCTCCATGTTTGTGCTTAATCCTCATCATATATAATAATAAAATTATTGACCTCTCCCCCCTTTCCTCTCCATCACAAAGGTTAAAAGCATTTGTTCTTTGTTCTTTGGCTGCTATGCACAAATGCTATATAGTGTTTGCTTCTTATGAACTTATGTTTGCCTGGTGTATTTTTTAAAATATACATACGACTTGTGTTACTAAAAAGTAAAAGTAGTATTTAGTATGAACTGTGTGACCAAACTGAGAATCTGTATGCGCTGGACGACCACCTGGATGCTGTTCCATAACCGTTCTACTCCAGTCAGAGTATCCAGTATACAGGTGGAGCTTCATGGTGTAGGGCATTCCCATCATGCATTGCAGCCTCACCAGCTCTCAGCATGCTTCAAGACAGAAAAATGTGGCGGTGGGTAACACTGGCCGAGATCAAGAACAGCCCACTCAGAGTATTAATGTTGTGGGTGTAGTGATTGTGTAGTTGGGTTATGTTTTTATCAAAACGAGTCTCAGAGAGTTAAAATATGCAGGTCTGAAGATTAATAAAAGATAAACTCTGCTTCAGAGGATCAGTTTTTAGAGTAAAATAGCCGAAGTGTGGCTAACCGCGATGCTAAGGCCGTATTTCAGGTTGAACTGAGCAGCGTTAGCACGCAGCTAGCTCCAAACAAGTGGCCTACATAATAATAACAGCTCTGAGGTAAGTGTGCGTGTAGGTCGATTATAGTGAGGTATGTTTTTCATCAGAATGAGCCTCGAGAAAAGTTACAAACATACAGGTCTGAAGATTAATACACAGATGAACTACGCTATTAGAGAGGGTCATTTTTAGATGTGACATACCCGAAGAGCTAAGCTAGGCTAACAGTTAAGCTACCTTAGCTCGTTAACGAGCTAGTCCAACTGTATGTTCAGGTAAACAAACAGCTCGGGTAAATTGTCCGTTAGTGATATAATGAGGTAGTGTTTAATCAGAATGAGCCTCAGAAGTTAACATACAGGTCTGACGATTAATAAAAGATGACTTTCGCTTTAAACAGGGTCAGTTTTAAGAGTGAAATCGCAGAGGGGAGCTAACAACTAGACTAACTGTATTTTCAGGGTGAACTGAGACAGAGTTAAGCGAGCAGCTAGCTCTAAACACGTGGATACAGTTATAACAGCTCTGAGGTAATGTGAGGGTAACTGGTCATGTGGACTGTATTAGTATACTACACGTGTATGCAAACTTGTTGACTGTACTGTATACCACACTCAGGAGGGCGTATCAGTATTCAGTACATATCTACTGCAAGCAAGAAGATTCAGTACATATTCAAGGTGCAAACTGCCTTTTTTGTCGTATGATACTGCTCTGTCTAAACGGTTTATGTCTATAGTTTATTTACCAAAGCTAGAGGTTTCTGGAGCCCAGTCAGATTGTAATCCCTGTTATGCACCATGTTAATGTTTATTTTCATGGTTTTGTTCATTTGATGTCATTTTATCTTTGGAAATAAAAATGAACCCACCAGCAGATCACGTCTTCCACTCTCTATTTCTCTTTCATATTTGGTGCCTTACTCGAGAATAATATGCATTTTTGTCCACTGTGTCCACTTTACACCATTTCACATTAAATTACAACACAAGTACATTAGAAGGCTATTGACTGATATCAGTGTCACTATGGGCTGGTAGAGTACTCTAGGCTGCTTATTACTATGAGCTAATGAATTAACTCATCACGCATAAACACACTCTAAACACTAACTAAAATGAATTTACAGTCAGCTATAGGTATAGGTTACATGAAGCAGCTCCTCGGGTTAGGTTTTTAGATAACGATGGCCGCGGGCCTCGAGGCGCAAATGAGGTAGTGTCTGTTATTGTTTTCTGCATGAGGCATGTACTGACATGGTTTTTCTCTATTTAGTGCATCTAAATCGAGATTATTATTATAGGTGCTTGCTGTTTTTTTGTTCAGAGCCTGTTGGTCTTTGGAAATGGATACGGCAAGGGTGATTAGGGTTTTATAAGGTATGGTGTTGTATCCAGAAACATTAGCATAAAACTGATACAATCTCTCTGATTTTGCTTTTTTGCTCGCCCATTCTTAGCTCATAGGTTTGTGCATTGAGGATACCTAGACAATCATAGGTAGTCGACAAGCGGTTGGGTGTTCTTTTGCTGGCGTCCTATTGGTGAAATATAATCCTGCGTGGCGGCCACTTGACTGGACCTATCTATCCTATCTATCTATCGTATCTATCTATCTATCTATCTAATGCTATCTACTATCTATCTATGTCTGATCTATTCTATCTATCTTATCTATCTATGCTATCTATCTTATACATAAAAAAAAAAAAACAACAACCAAAAAGTTTTAAAAAATCCTTAAAAGAAGTTAGTGTTCCATCTGTCTTTAGTATTTATATAACGTCTATTAAATTAAGAAATGTATTTAAAAAAGCCATTAGCCATATTAAACAATGATGTAATAATACATTTCTTGAAAAAAATCAATAAAATTTTTTGGGGGCAAAACACAGATTCTTGTCTATTTGCATTTTTAATAACTCAAAATTTGAAGACAGTCCAAAACTACATTTACGATATTTAGCTGATGCTCTTATCCAGAGTAACTTACACGATTAATCATATTACAGGTAGGCCAGTGTAGTGTTAGGAGTCTTGCCCAAGGACTCTTATTGGTGTCGCACAGCATAGTCCACGTACCAGGATTTCGAACCCCAGCTCCCTGTGTGATGTGTGATCCAGTGTTAGCCCAGTGGTTATCCTCTGGAGCTAACACCAACCATACACTACTTTAAGCTTTAAATTAAGTTTAAAGTTTAACTTAGTAGAGTGTGAGCCTGAATATATTAGCAAAATTGGACACTTGCAAATGTAATATGAAAACAGACCATGATGTGTAAGGCCTTCACAACTATATTCAATTGAAATATCAAAAAAGACACATATTGAATGTTTGAACCTATAACAATTTATTGTCTTAGTTTGTTTTCTAAAAAGTATATGCCACATTTTGAATTTGGACAACTGTAATGGGCATAAACACATAGGTTGCGGAGGTTAATAGCAGCTCCTATCTTTTTTTGGACATGAAAACAGTACAGTATGTTCCTTACATCAGTGGGTACTTTCCGGCATTACAACCTCAATGCATCTGTTTAGTTTGATTT
>JAMWET010002643.1:0-10000 GCA_024036415.1 Prochilodus magdalenae
TATTATATATATATATAGTCTGTATTTATGTATTATGTATGTATGTATGTATATTTATATATGTGGTGTGTGTGTGTGTATGTATGTATGTTGTTATATGAATATATTAGTTATGTATGTATATTATATGTATGGATATATATATATATATATATGTATTTATTGTCTGTTGTATGATATATGTTACTGTATGTAGTATGTATGTATTGGTAATATATATAATATATATATATATATATATATTGTATATGTATGTATGTTATATGTGTGTATGTGTTGTATATATGTGTATATATATATATTTATATTATTATATATATTATATTATTATATATTATATTATATATAAGCTCTGGAAAAATATAAGAGACAAAGTAGTCACAATTTATCAGTGTCTCCTAGAGGCCTGGCCCTTTCGCATCAGTATTCGGAGTTTGTAAGTGTTTCCCCATCCTTGTTAGTGTTTTTTGAAATTCTGGCAGCCGCAGAAACAGATGCACAGTGTAGAAAAATGAGTTTTGGGAAGCTGATCGTGTATTCTAGTATGACCACACACAACTACACACAGAGTTAACTTTAACTGAGCGTCATTGGTTCTTTTTTAAAATTGCTGTGTCAGCAAAACTCATGGGATTTCGGACTTGCAGGGTTTGTGATCGGGCGTATGTCCTGTCTATTTGTTCTCAAATTCCATCGCTAGGCTGCAGTAAAGGTCGCCTCTGCAGTTACGGAGAGACACACCGACCCGCAAGCGTTTGTGTTTGTAAGCGCTCTTCCTCTCGTTATACTGCTAGTCAGGATACGACAAGAAACCAGTCTAGTTACAGCACGGAACAGGCATCCCAGCTTAGTTTCCTCACACCTACGGGCCTTGTTTATTCCACAATCTGGACTGCGTGACCGTCCTCCCAACAGCCCAGTATGGCATACATATTCAGTATATCTGATAAGCCGGCACGGTCAATCGTCAGCTTGCTACAGGGTCTAATGAAAAGTGTATTGGTGTGCTTGGTTTCCCTCGTAGCTCCGAAAGCTGACGCTCCTGCAGCCTCCGCTTCATCTCGTTTCTGAAAACATACCGCGACAACCAAGCCCTTTGCTTCTCCACACGTGAGTACCCTGTTATTTACCAGATTTATAATAAAATAACAGTAATTACTGAACGTTTTACATCAGTGTTTGATTCGTGTTCGGGTACTGACAGGGTTGTATCTGTTTCGGTTTAAAATCATATGGCACAGGAAAAATGGGAGCAAGCATTGAGAGCGGGGCATAAACGAAAACTAATAGTCCAACATGGAGAGAATTCGACTGGAAAAAATAAAAGTGCGATATGTACCACTCCTTTCTATTATGGCACAATACAGTAACCGTCTGGGTTGTGCTGGAGGGAATGTGGAATGGTGGGGGTGACTTACACACATATTTTGGGATTGCCCCCAAAACACTTTTAGAATTTTGGAAGAGTGTTCAAAAAAAGAGATCAACTGATTTTTAGGGATTAGATTCCCATTAGAACCGGCACTGGGGTATACTGGGAATACTCCCCAGAACATGTATGGATGAGGGAGATCTGACTTACTTAGTAGTGAACTCTTAATAGCAAAAAAAAAAATGAGTAACGGTTTCCGTGCTGAAACCACAGCCCCCCACCATTGGCACAATGGAGAAAATCAGGTTACAGCTACGAACAGAGATTTTTGCTAAAAGATGGGGCACCATTACTGCGGGCAAATGCCAGCACTTGTCACCGCCCTCTTTAATATATTTTCTTTTTTTCTTTTTTTTTTTTTGTTTTTTTTTGTATTTTTTTTTATTTTTTATTAGTGTTTATTTGTTATTCAGTTATTGTTTTCCTTTTCTTTTCTGACCATATTTATGTATATGTATTGAATGTCTGTTTCTGTAGTGTTGTTGTGTTAAATAAAAAAAAAAAAATCGTATAGGCAAAACCAAACGTAACTTTTCCGTCAAATTCAAACAGCACACGGTAACGTCTATTCCTCACAAGCATAGTTGAGAAGTAACGAGTTCCGACAATGGCGAAATGCTGCATGTGTTAAACGCTTACTAGTTTAATCAGAATTTTATCCTACAGTGTTAAAATCTAGTGCTGAATCACCAGCTTGCAGTTTTTTATTTTCGGACTAATGAATTTGAGCATTTCTGATCTGATTTCTGACTCTTTCTTCAGGTCACCTGCTCTGTTCTCCTTTTCCCTGAACTCCACGTCTTCCCAGTCCCAAGGAGCTGACGGATCTCAAGGTGCTCACAGATTGCCATACTGATTATTCCCCGAACAAAAGGTCCTCATAGGCCGAGTTAGTTTTGACATGTTTTGCGTATGCACAGGAACCCCAGATGGTCCTGGTATGAAACCCCCCTCAGGCCACCTCTCGGGGGTCTACAGGATCCACTAGTTCTAACGGGATTGTGATGTGCACACCAAGTGGTCTGAGATTCCTTTGATCCTGCAGCGAAAGAGCTCATCCATAGACTCCTGCAGACACTGTGAACACGTTACTCACTCGGGTCGATATTGAGTTTACTGAGTTCTGTGATTTATTAAGAGCTGTATGTAATATTAGGAGAACCTTTTATTATCCCACATGGGGAAATTTGCATTGGTACAGCAGAAGAACAGCCGCAGGACAAGATACAGAACAGGTTTATGAAATAAATTATTTAAAATAATTATTAAATTATTAAAGAAAATAAATAAATGTCTGCTGTTTAGGTCAAAAATACAATAAGAAGCTATACAGATTTTACATTGTAATGACACAGATATGTATTTTCTGTGGTTACTGAAGGATACGACATGCATGAGGTACAGGATGTATACAGGTGATGTACAGTTGTAGAGCCTAACAGCGGTAGGGAGAACGAGCTGCGGTATCTCTCCTTCCACTGCAGTGGAGGAGCCTGTCGCCGAAGTATAAACACTCTCAGAGATTAATGGACCTCCTTCCTCCCACAGCCACACCAGCAGCAAAATCTTCGGCCAGCCTGCAGTCAGTACCAACGGTGCCGCTCCATCAGCACCAGCTTCACCACAGTCATCAGCACAAGCCATGCAGCAGCAGCATCCCTCCACCACGGGTCACGCCTTTCTCCGCCAGCACCGGCGCTCCAGCCCCTGCTGCAGGTTTCGGTAAGACACGCCGCCATTAGGGAGCGCAGTACGTGATGCTTCACGTCTCTCACGCTCAGAGGATTAGACCTGATGGTAACGTGTGCCCAGGTCTCCCTTAGCCCCCAAAATCATGAGGCCATGAGTGGGCATGCAGTTAGCACCGCGCTGATCGGTCAGCTCAGCTTACCTTAGTTCTTAACCCCATTAACCACAAGCTTCAACACTAAAGAGGCAGGCTTCAGAGGCCACACGTGTCTCGCCAAATGAGCTTGATCTCAGTATGTGATGCCTAATTACAGGAAAATTGATAAATGGGAAAATTGTGGTTTTTCTTTTTTCCCTGAACTAAATTCCCTTTTTCATAAAGAAAACTGCACGGAAAGCGTACATGACTGGAACCTCTCAAACTGAAGCTCCTTACTCACTGTAGATCCTGGATTATTCTTAGAGTTACTGAAAAATTGACCTTAGGTACTGAATACCTCCTAGCATACTGAATAATCCATAGTAGATACTGAGTCATTTAGTGTGGTTATAAAATAATTAATAGAGTTCACTAAATAATCCATAGTAGTTACTAGATAATCCATAGTGGTTACTAAATAATCCATAGTAGTTACTAGATAATCCATAGTGGTTACTAAATAATCCATAGTAGTTACTAGATAATCCATAGTGGTTACTAAATAATCCATAGTAGTTTCTGAATAATCCATGGTGGTTACTGAATAATCCATGGTGGTTTCTGAATAATCCATAGTGGTTACTAAATAATCCATAGTAGTTTCTGAATAATACATGGTGGTTTCTGAATAATCCATAGTGGTTACTAAATAATCCATAGTAGTTTCTGAATAATACATGCTAGTTTACTAAAACCCCATAGTGGTTGCTGAATAATCCATAGTGGTTACTGAATATCCCATAGTGGTTACTGAATAATCCATAGCGGTTACTGAATAATCCATAGTGGTTACTGAATAAATCCATAGTGGTTACTGAATAATCCATGCTAGTTTACTAAAACCATAGTGGTTGCTGAATAATCCATAGTGGTTACTGAACAATCCATAGTGGTTACTGAATAATCCATAGTAGTTACTGAATAATGCATCGTAGTTACTGAATAATCCATAGTAAGATACTGAATAATTTATAGTAGTGTAAATAATCTATGGTAGTTTACTGAATAATGTACTTAAATAATGAATACTTCTTATCAACACTGAGTTATCCATAGTGGTTACTGAATAATCCATAGGAGTGTGAATAATCCATAGTGGTTGCGGAATAATCTATAGTGGTTACTGATAAATCTATAGAGGTTACTGAATAATCCATAGTGGTTGCGGAATATCTATAGTGGGTTACTGAATAATCTATAGTGGTTACTGAATAATCCATAGTGGTTACTGAATAATCCATAGTCGTTACTGAATAATCAATAGGAGTGAGAATAATCAATAGTGTTTTCTGAATAATCTATTGTTTTTACTGAATAATATATAGAGTTTACTGAATACATCCAATAGTGGTTACTGAATAATCCATAGTGGTTGCGGAATAATCTATAGTGTTTACTGAATAATCTATAGAGGTTACTGAATAATCCATAGTGGTTACTGAATAATCCATAGTGGTTACTGAATAATCTATAGTGGTTACTGAATAATCCATAGTGGTTACTGAATAATCCATAGTAGTGTGAATAATCCATAGTGGTAACCGAATAATCCATAGTAGTGTGAATAATCTGTAGTGGTTACTAAATAAATAATTGTGGTTACTCAATAATCCATAGTGGTTACTAATAATCCCTAGTGGTTACTGAATAATCCACAGTAGTTACTGAATAATCCATAGTGTTTACTGAATAATCCACAGTAGTGTGAGTAATCCATGGTGGTTACTGAATAATTCATAGTAGTTTCTAAATAATCCATAGTAGTGTGATCTATAGTGGTTACTGAATAATCCATAGTGGTTACTGAATAATCCATAGTAGTGTGAATAATCCATAGTGGTAACCGAATAATCCATAGTAGTGTGAATAATCTGTAGTGGTTACTAAATAAATAATTGTGGTTACTCAATAATCCATAGTGGTTACTAAATAATCCATAGTAGTTTCTGAATAATCCATAGTGGTTACTGAATAATCTATAGTGGTTACTGAATAATCCATAGTAGTTACTGAATAATCCATAGTAGTTTCTGAATAATCCATAGTGGTTACTGAATAATCTATAGTGGTTACTGAATAATCCATAGTAGTTTCTGAATAATCTATAGTAGTTACTGAATAATCTATAGCTGTGGGTTACTGAATCTATAATCCATAGTGTTACTGTTACTGGTTACTGAAAAATCTATAGTGGTTACTGAATAATCCATAGTAGTTACTGAATAATCCATAGCGGTTACTGAATAATCCATAGTGGTTACTGAATAATCCATAGTAGTTACTGAATAATCCATAGTAGTTTCTGAATAATCCATAGTGGTTACTGAATAATCTATAGTGGTTACTGAATAATCCATAGTAGTTACTGAATAATCTATAGTAGTTACTGAATAATCCATAGTAGTTACTGAATAATCTATAGTGGTTACTAAATAAATAATTGTGGTTACTGAATAATCCATAGTGGTTAAATCATTTGTTGAGTTTCTCAAAAAATCAGATTATTCTTCAGATTATTAAATTATAAATCCAAAGGGATTAAATGTCATTACTTGGAGTTTGGTGTGGGTACATGTCATCACTGTAGGTCTCTGGATGTGTTATGATGCCATTTCTCTCTGTCTCCATGATCACACAGGCAAAGAACCAGACCAGGCCAGTAAGTTCTCCTTCACCAGCAGCGGAGGAGTGAAGATGGCCTTTGGCTCCTCGGAACAGTCCTTCTCCCTGGGCTCCTTTTCTGACCTGAGAGTTGGTGATGAGGTGAAGGAACCTCAGAAAAGTGCGGCGGGTTTCACTTTTGGAGTGCCTGGAAAGGGAACAGCCGCCACATTCTCATTTAGCTCCCTTCAGAAACCCGCAGCTTCCGGTAACGGGTCAGATTCGGACGGTACGGCGGCAGAAGTCTCCAAAGGCCTAGCGCCGCTTGGCCTTCCTCCTGCAGGTAGCGTTTTTAAACCACCTGAATTTCCGGCGGCTCCAACCGCTAAGCCAGCCGCACCTTCATCTGCTGCACCGTCTTTCAGCAGCCTCCTAGCTGCTCCACTTCCATCTGAAACCACACCCTTAGCTGAGCAGCCTCAGGTACCTCCAGCTTCTGGGCAATCACCTCCACCGGAACCAGCTGCTGCCTCAGCTCCCACACCTGACGAGCGCCCATCTGAGCCAAGTCCAGAACCGCCAGGTCAATCCACACCATCCGCAGTGTCAGTCAGCGAGGTACCTGTGCCTGCACCTTCCCAACCAGAGGTTCCAGCCTCGACTGGAGAAAAACTGCCCACCCAAGCTCCACCTGCTCTGAATGTAGCACCTACACCTCCGCCTTCCGCTACAACACCCGCAGAACCAGCAGCTGTAGTGGAAACCTCGGTACCAGAGGCTAAACCTACACCAACAGCTAGTGCTAATGTTGAACAAGCTCCTCCGGCATTGGCAGCAGTAACGACTGCAGCTCCACCTTCAACCACACCAGGCTCCATCTTTGCCCAGCCAGTTACTACTACCACTGGTGCAGCTCTGTCCGCCACAAGCTTCACCCCAGTCATCAGCACAGCAACAGTTGCTGCAACGTCTACCACCACAGCCACGCCGTTAGCACCCAGCACCACGGCTCAAGCGGCTGCTTCAATTTTCGGTCAACCAGCCACCACTACTGCTACCCCAGCCTTCGGGTCCTCGACATTCGGAGCAGCCTCTACAACCTCTGGTTTCGGAAAGTCTGTTTTCGGGCAGCCTGCCACTGGAGGTTTCGGACAGCCTGCGGCGGCGGCGGCCGGCAGCTCGGCCTCTGGCTTCACTTTTGGCCAGTCGGCTTTCGGGTCCGGTTCTGGGTTTGGGCAGACGACAAACGCAGCGGCTAACGCTCCAGCCTCCAGCGTAGGAGGAGGAGCAGGAGGAGGAGGAGGAGGAGGGCTGTTTGGATCTTCCAGCACCAGCAGTGCCAGCTCCTTCTCTTTCGGAGCAAGTAGTACCAGTTCTGCTGCTAGCACCGGGGCGAGCATCTTTGGGCAGAGCAGTACTCCGGCTTTCGGGCAGAGCGGTGGCTTCGGACAGCCGTTATTCGGTAGCAACACTACCACTACGACATCGTCTGGGTTTGGATTTGGACAACCAGCCGGTAAGGACATTTATGGTTTGGAAATTAATTCATATATAACGTTAAACATACGGGTGGAAATATGGACACTTGGTGAAGTATAGAAGTGTGCTCGTTAGTGTAGTAGGTGGAGTGTAGAAGTGTGCTCGTTAGTGTAGTAGGTGGAGTGTAGAAGTGTGCTCGTTAGTGTAGTAGGTGGAGTATAGAAGTGTGCTCGTTAGTGTAGTAGGTGAAGTATAGAAGTGAGCTCGTTAGTGTAGTAGGTGAAGTATAGAAGTGTGCTCGTTGGTGTAGTAGGTGGAGTATAGAAGTGTGCTCGTTAGTGTAGTAGGTGAAGTATAGAAGTGTGCTCGTTAGTGTAGTAGG
This sequence comes from Prochilodus magdalenae, assembly GCA_024036415.1. NCBI lineage: Eukaryota > Metazoa > Chordata > Actinopteri > Characiformes > Prochilodontidae > Prochilodus > Prochilodus magdalenae. The sequence goes on from JAMWET010002643.1 coordinate 7,783, forward strand.
TGGAGTATAGAAATGTGCTCAGTAGTGTAGTAGGTGGAGTATAGAAGTGTGTTCATTAGTGTAGTAGGTGAAGTATAGAAGTGTGCTCGTTGGTGTAGTAGGTGGAGTATAGAAGTGTGCTCGTTAGTGTAGTAGGTGAAGTATAGAAGTGTGCTCGTTAGTGTAGTAGGTGGAGTATAGAAGTGTGCTCGTTAGTGTAGCAGGTGGAGTATAGAAGTGTGCTCGTTAGTGTAGTAGGTGAAGTATAGAAGTGTGCTCGTTAGTGTAGTAGGTGGAGTATAGAAGTGTGCTCGTTAGTGTAGTAGGTGGAGTATAGAAGTGTGCTCGTTAGTGTAGCAGGTGGAGTATAGAAGTGTAGTCGTTAGTGTAGTAGGTGGAGTATAGAAGTGTGCTCGTTAGTGTAGTAGGTGAAGTATAGAAGTGTAGTCGTTAGTGTAGTAGGTGGAGTATAGAAGTGTGCTCGTTAGTGTAGTGGGTGGAGTATAGAAGCGTACTCGTTAGTGTAGTAGGTGGAGTGTACAAGTGTGCTTGTTAGTGTAGTAGGTGGAGTATAGAAGTGTGCTCGTTAGTGTAGTAGGTGGAGTATAGAAGTGTGCTCGTTAGTGTAGCAGGTGGAGTATAGAAGTGTAGTCGTTAGTGTAGTAGGTGGAGTATAGAAGTGTGCTCGTTAGTGTAGTAGGTGGAGTATAGAAGCGTACTCGTTAGTGTAGTAGGTGGAGTATAGAAGTGTGCTTGTTAGTGTAGTAGGTGAAGTATAGAAGCGTACTCGTTAGTGTAGTAGGTGGAGTATAGAAGTGTGCTTGTTAGTGTAGTAGGTGAAGTATAGAAGTGTGCTCGTTAGTGTAGTAGGTGAAGTATAGAAGTGTAGTCGTTAGTGTAGTAGGTGAAGTATAGAAGCGTACTCGTTAGTGTAGTAGGTGGAGTATAGAAGTGTGCTTGTTAGTGTAGTAGGTGAAGTATAGAAGTGTGCTCGTTAGTGTAGTAGGTGAAGTATAGAAGTGTAGTTGTTAGTGTAGTAGGTGGAGTATAGAAGTGTGCTCGTTAGTGTAGCAGGTGGAGTATAGAAGTGTAGTCGTTAGTGTAGTAGGTGGAGTATAGAAGTGTGCTTGTTAGTGTAGTAGGTGAAGTATAGAAGTGTGCTCGTTAGTGTAGTAGGTGGAGTATATAAGTGTGCTCGTTAGTGTAATAAGTGGAGTATAGAAGTGTGCTCATTAGTGTAGTAGGTGGAGTATAGAAGTGCGCTCGTTAGTGTAGTAGGTGGAGTATAGAAGTGTGCTCGTTAGTGTAGTAGGTGGAGTATAGAAGTGTGCACGTTGGTGTAGTAGGTGAAGTATAGAAGTGTGCACGTTAGTGTAGTAGGTGAGGTATAGAAGTGTGCTCGTTAGTGTAGTAGGTGGAGTATAGAAGTGTGCTCATTAGTGTAGCAGGTGGAGTATAGAAGTGTGCTCAGTAGTGTAGTAGGTGAAGTATAGAAGTGTGCTCGTTGGTGTAGCAGGTGGAGTATAGAAGTGTGCTCGTTAGTGTAGCAGGTGAAGTATAGAAGTGTGCTCGTTAGTGTAGTAGGTGGAGTATAGAAGTGTGCTCGTTAGTGTAGTAGGTGGAGTATAGGAGTGTGCTCGTTAGTGTAGTAGGTGAAGTATAGAAGTGTGCTCGTTAGTGTAGTAGGTGGAGTATAGAAGTGTGCTCGTTAGTGTAGTAGGTGGAGTATAGAAGTGTGCTCGTTAGTGTAGCAGGTGGAGTATAGAAGTGTAGTCGTTAGTGTAGTAGGTGGAGTATAGAAGTGTGCTCGTTAGTGTAGTAGGTGAAGTATAGAAGTGTAGTCGTTAGTGTAGTAGGTGGAGTATAGAAGTGTGCTCGTTAGTGTAGTGGGTGGAGTATAGAAGCGTACTCGTTAGTGTAGTAGGTGGAGTGTACAAGTGTGCTTGTTAGTGTAGTAGGTGGAGTATAGAAGTGTGCTCGTTAGTGTAGTAGGTGGAGTATAGAAGTGTGCTCGTTAGTGTAGTAGGTGGAGTATAGAAGTGTAGTCGTTAGTGTAGTAGGTGGAGTATAGAAGTGTGCTCGTTAGTGTAGTAGGTGGAGTATAGAAGCGTACTCGTTAGTGTAGTAGGTGGAGTATAGAAGTGTGCTTGTTAGTGTAGTAGGTGAAGTATAGAAGCGTACTCGTTAGTGTAGTAGGTGGAGTATAGAAGTGTGCTTGTTAGTGTAGTAGGTGAAGTAT
>JAMWET010002643.1:15000-24417 GCA_024036415.1 Prochilodus magdalenae
CACTAACGCTAGAGAACGTTCTTCAGGGGTTTGTTCGTAAAGGCAGCCGTCAGAACCATCAACACTCAGAGCTGTGAGTCGTTCTTCAGGCTGACAGGATATGTGCTGTATGGTTCTGTATGGAAAGCCTTTATGGACGCCATGTTTAAAAATAACAGAACCATATTATTATAGTGTTGCTCAGTTGGGCCAGATTTGGTGGATGCCTGCCCTGGCACAACTCCGAGGAGAATTCCCTGTAGACTGGGATTGTATCCACTGCTGGTAGACCCCTATGACCGTACGCTTCCATACACCTGCAGATTCAGCTACTTCCTTCACACTATGGTCTTTGGCCACGCCCACATGCAGTCCCTCCTTTTAGCCAATCATGAGCATCTGCTCTGGAGCCATTTTCCACACATGGAACGAGACATTCCCTGCACCGTAGCACCTCTTCCCAATCTATGGATCCCGTCACTCACACCCCACAGGGATTTATAGCCCCATCATCCTTGTACAGCGCCACCTGCAGGAGCGTGAAGTTACTACCACCTTATACACACGAGGGCTGCGCCTGAGGTGGCACGCTTGAGCGGTACGGACTGAATTGGCTCAGCCGTTAAAGACGTACGTACTGTTAGTATGCCAGAGCGCTGTACGCACACGTCCTCGGACGCAATACAGCCGCCATCTTACCTGTGACCTTTGACCCGGATCTCCACTGACGTCACGTAACGGCAGCAAAGCCCATTAAAAGCCAGAAGTCAGCAAAATGTTTACCACCTGTTAACGGAAGTAGCGCTCGCTGTGGTTAGTTTTCGAGATGAACTCTTCCACATGGTGGCAGCGTCGAGCAGGAGTTCTCAGGAAACCCGTGCTGAGGAATTTATTCACTGGTCAAGAGCTTGTTCCCGCTTCCCACATATTTTCACTGCATCGAACAGCTCTTTAGCTCCTGTGGAATCATGGGATAGGACAGCGTGCTGTGGTCGCATACTTCAGAATCTCTCCCAGTGTGATACGTCATCCAGGAAAGTCCCGTTTTATGAACACTACTATTTATTTTGATCCTGTGACCTTAGAATCCTTTTGAAATGTGTTCCCCCAACATCAAGTAGGGTTCTTCTGTTGATATGATATCTGGGTCTGAACTAAGGAAATAACACTCGGATGATACGGAACCAAATACGACACATTCTCCATCTATCTGTAGAACCATGCCACCATGCAAAGATCCAGTGAAGTACAGGGGTTGGACAATGAAACTGAAACACCTGGTTTTAGACCACAGTCATTTATTAGTATGGTGTAGGGCCTCCTTTTGCGGCCAATACAGCGTCAGTTGGTCTTGGGAATGACATATACTGCGTCCTGCACAGTGGTCAGAGGGAGTTTAAGCCATTCCTCTTGCAGGATAGTGGCCAGGTCACTACGTGATGCTGGTGGAGGTTCGTCCTTCTTGGTGGTATGCTGACATTACCCTGGATACCGTGGCTCTTGATACATCACAAAGACTTGCTGTCTTGGTCACAGATGCGCCAGCAAGACGTGCACCAACAGTCTGTCCTCTTTTGAACTCTGGTATGTCCCATAATGCTGTGTGCATTGCAGTATTTTGAGCAGAACTGTGCTCTTACCTGCTAACTGAACCTTCACACTCTGCTCTTACTGGTGCAATGTGCAGTTAATGAAGATTGGCCACCAGGCTGGTCCAATTTAGCCATGAGACCTTCACACTAAAATGACAGGTGTTTCAGTTTCATTGTCCAACCCCTGTAGCTCCTGTATACGTTTCCTCCAGCATTTTAAACAGTGTAGTTTTCGTGACGGTGTGGTAGAGCCTGCTTTAGAGTCATATGCGAAACCTTCGATATGAGCTAATTGCTTTTGCTCGTCATTGATTATGATTACAGAGAGGTGCGCTCATAAGACGCGGCTCCGTTTAGATAACGTCCTGTATCACCGTCCATCAGAACGACTGTGTGGCTCTAACTCTAATCGTCTGATTTAAAGAAGGAACAGCTGACAGTGGAACAGTGTAAGGCCTGTAACCTCCGGCTGCCTGGCTTCATGGTAACCTAGGAGTGAGGCAGCCGTGCGACCGCACTCCTAGCACCGAGACTCGCTTGGAAAGACAGACTGCCAGCACTTTCTCTGCACTACAGAGATTAAAAACCCCGGAATGTGTCTGTTTTCCGTCCGTCAGGCTGTAGACACAGTGCGGGATGGTGGTAATGTTAGATGACAGATGGAAGAGAAACACAAGCATATCCGCAAGGACAGCAGATGAATCATAAATCCATTTGCTTCAGTGTCGTCCTGGGAATAGCGAATGCTGGGATGAACTCAAAGGCAGACAACACTTGAAGGAGATGATTAGACGGCGCTCGGCGCTCCTCAGCATTTCTGTTTTCTCTAGTATGAAGGATACACAGCGGAATAGGCCTCAGGGTGTGTGTAAGACCTTCTGCGGCTCCAGTCTCAGCATCTCATTTCTTATGGTAATGCTTCGGCTGTGTGTGGATATGGCTGAGCCGTATTCGAGCGGGGCTAGTTTTAACTGGGGGCGTGGTTTAATTCGAGGGACTTCCCTAAAACCCCAGTGGTTCTAATCCAGCCATATCTGTAGGTTTGTACAAGGCCCGGTAATAATCCCATCCCTCATATGGTGGGCCGAACTCTGAGCTCCTCGGTAATAACCGTCCTGCTTGAATTCATGTCTCAGGAATGTAATGAGCCCAACCGGGTGAAAGGAGCAGACCAGGCTTCATTAGCGTCTTCCAGTTTCTCAGTCCACCGTCGAGAGTGCAGGACTTCCGTTCTGAGACCTGAGCCGTTATAATAACTGCTGCATCGTTTGAGGTGCAGGGAGAGAATTCGTACGAACGAGGAGCTGACACACTGAGGAAATGACTTGGGTTACATCGGAAACGGTGCCTCCCTCTTTTTTCTTTTTTGGTGACCTGAAGACGAGGCCGTCCGCTAAAACTGAACTGGGTTTGACCCTCAATCCTGTCAAAGCAGAGGAAGCAACAGCATCAGACCGCACAGGATGGGCAGCAGTTTAGTTCAGCCAGTTCTGTATTCACCCCGAACGATACACCAGCCTGATCCCACACAGCACACCGCGTTTCACTGAACAGTGTTCAGTAGGTTGTCTCTACAGTGTTACACACGCCTACAGAGTGATCTCAGTATTTGAGTACTGACACGGTTAACTTACTCGAGTACTCGACAGTTTTTCATTCCTGAAAATGTGTCGGCAGAAGGCCTTCATCAATATGAACGATATAACGGTATATCGGATATACTGTACTGTGATGGACGAACGTTGCTCAGTGTAAGGCCAGTCTAAAGAGCCAATAGGTTGTGGTATTTTCTTTTTTCTTTTTCTTCTGATCTTCATTTTCAGTGTTTTAATATTCTTCTTTCTCCCGACAGCGTTTGGAAGCACCCCCACATCCTCAGTGTTTGGCCAGCAGCCAAGCGGTGGAAGCGTCTTTGGTCAGGTAAAGTGTTTATGTGCCCAATCAGAATCACCACTGTCTCCCTCAGCTCATTGCTGTTACTCACTGACAAGAAACCCAGTTTGTGTTGTTTACCAAAGTAGACGATGCTTAAACGGGTTAATGAGAGAGAGAGAGAGAGAGAGACACAGAGAGAGAGAGAGAGAGAAAGACAGAGATAGAGAGACAGAAAGACACAGAGAGAGACAGAAAGACACAGAGAGAGACAGGAAGAGAGAGAGAGACAGAAAGACACAGACAGATACAGGGAGAGAGAGAGAGAGAGAGAAAGAAAGACAGACACAAAGAGAGACAGAAAGACACAGGGAGAGACAGGAAGAGAGAGACATAGAGAAAGAGAGACAGAAAGACACACAGAGAGAGAGAGACAGAAAGACACAGAGAGAGAGAGAGAAAGACAGAGATAGAGAGACAAAAAGACAGAGATAGAGAGACAGAAAGACAGAGAGAGAGAGACAGGAAGAGAGAGAGAGAGACAAAGACACAGACAGATACAGGGAGAGAGAGAGAAAGAAAGACAGACACAGTGAGAGACAGGAAGAGACATAGAGAAAGAGAGACAGAAAGACACACAGAGAGAGAGAGAGAGAGAGACAGAAAGACACAGAGAGAGACAGAAAGACAGAGAGAGAGAGAGAGACAGAAAGACAGAGAGAGAGACAGAGACAGGAAGAGAGAGAGAGAGAGAGACAGGAAGACAGAGAGAAAGAGCGAGAAAGACAGACACAGAGAGACAGACAGAAACAGAGAGAGAGAGACAGGAAGAGAGAGAGAGAGAGAGAAAGACAGACACAGAGAGACAGACAGAAACAGAGAGAGAGAGACATAGAGAGAGAGACAGAAAGACACAGAGACAGACAGAAAGACAGACACAGAGAGAGACACAGAGAGAGACTTTAACTCAGGTAACTGTTTTCATCCACTGCACTTGTACTGAACATGATCCTGATCCTGCTGTGCATCTGGTACATGGAGACCCATCCTGGGACACTCAAGCCTCTGTTTCTGCTGTCATGCCACACGGTTCTCAGGGCTGTAGTGGCGTTCCGCGCTGGTGCGGGCTCATGGCACCGGTTAAATCAGAACCAGGAAATACTGAAGACGGCCGCTTCATCACCAAGCCTTCACCTACGTGACCTAGTGCTGAGTTTTTAAGCATCGGTTTCCTGGAACTGAGCTTACGCTGCAGCAAGAGGCACCATACCATACTCTTAGCTTAGCCTGGCAGGCTACAGCTATGGCACTACGACTAGGGTGGCCACCCATGTCACCCAATACATATTAAACCAGTATGGGACGCCATTTGTTCCGTATTTCAGTGTGACACGTGTGTCACTCATGATTGATCACACACCAACACCCCCCCCCCCCCCCTTAGCTAAGCTAGGAGAAATGAGCATGCTAGCTTTACAACAGCTTCCTGTCCCTCGACAACGGTCACAGTCGACTTGGCTTCCGTAGATTAGTCATCATCGCCTAAACAGTGTCTGTGAAGCTCCTGTTAGTCTGAGTAGTTTTGTGGTGAGCAGAGCTGGCTAAGCTAACGCTAGCCTGTTGCTCTTCCTTGGTTATCAGGAGTTTTATAATTAGAAGCTGGTGTTAGATTGAACCTACATGTTAACTGAACGGTGGGTTTAAAATCTGCTTTGTTTATCTGGTGTCCGTCTGAACTAACTGGACGTTTCAGGTTTGACTGCACAGATAGTGAGCTCATATCGGTTTTAGAAAATACATGAAGACAAACACGACAAACCGCTGAGAGAATGATGGTAATAGTAATGTACCGGCTGATTATCGCTGGTTTGCCTCCACACACAAGGATCCCATTCAGTCCGTAGATCGATTGCGCAGATCACTTTTCGGCCCACAGGGCTGCAGTGTGGTAGCTTCGTTTGTTTGTTGATGTTTATTATTTTCCATGGATACAAACACTCAAACAGCAACAAACTACACTTTCGGGATGCATGAGATTACACCGCCATCATGGAGCCTGAAGAGGGAAGTGAGGCGATAAGTCGAAGCAGCCAAAACGAGCCAATCACACAACCCCACACACAGCGCCGGGAGCAGATAGCTTCCACATGTGCGGTAGACTGCATCAGAGAACCCCAGGCCCCGGGCTCAAAGACAGTTTCCACCATTCACCAACGGTACCACACTCGGCCCTGCTTCCTGAAGAAACCTCTGGTGTGAAAACGCTGTTCACTGTCGTCCGGATGAGTTTCCCCTGAAGAGATCTCCATTTTTAATTTAAAGACAGACGTCCCTGTGATAAACCAACCCAGTGGTGTTTGAGTAGGCTTGGCTGACAGTCAGTGCAGTAACAACCTCTAAAGTGCCGGTTAATTGAAACTAGACCTGTTCATTTTTTGATTATTTGTTTTACCATTTTGTTATGTTTGATATTAACTATGATATTATGTTGTAGCTGTTTAAAATTGATATCGGTCTCAATGTCTTTGGTCATATCAGCCACAGCTTAAGTAGACGTTTTATAAAACGAGGCTCAAGTGTTCGTGTGATCATCAAACCCTCACACTCGGCTTCTCTCCCCTTCCTGTTGTTCCATCAGGCCGCGTCCGGCGGTAGCCTGTTTGGCTCGGCAGCTAGTAACACCGCCCCCTCTGGTGGGGGCTTTTTCAGTGGCTTAGGAGGGAAACCCAGTGAAGACGCTGCAAACAAAAACCCATTCGGAGCCGCCACCTCAGGCGGATTCGGCCAAGCCAATCAACCAGGTGAGCGGCTTTTACACAAGCCACCGAACACCTCATTTATGCACACAGCTCTGGAAATAAATCAGAGCCCACTCCAGTTCCTTCCTAAATCAGCATCTCCACATGTACAGCGGGTTCTCAGTGAGGAACCGAAGGCTGGGTTCTAGCTTTACTGGCAGATACAGTGAGCGTCTGGTTCATAAGAACAAGGTCCAGCAGCAAACACACAGGACAACACAGCTACAGACTGGCAGAGGGCCAAACCCACTCTCTACTGACCGTGATGAGCGCCACCTCATTCCAATGTCCCTTACCCACCGTAAGATGACCTCGAGTGACCTCCAGAGAGACTGGCGAGCGGTGGCTGGGGTGGCACAGCGAGCATGGTTCTAAAAACAGGCTTCTGGAGGTCATTAGTGATTTTCTAAATACACAGATCTAATACAATATCTGATCTGGAGTTTGGGAGACATGGTTCCAGTAGTGTAGAGAACCAAACAGAACCAACACCAACCCAGAACCTGCACACCTAGAGAACCTGATCACTATCAGGTGGGCTCTTCAATGTTTCCAGAGCTGTATAGACACACAGATCATCCAAAACGTTAAAGGCGCCTTCTTGTATCTATGCTTATTGACCATTTTGTAGTTCTACAAATACACACTGTAGTGCATCTAATTCTCTGCACACGCTACCCTGTTTTTCAATGGTCAGGACCCCCACAGGACCACCGCAGAGGGTGGTGGATCATTCTCAGCACCGCGGCGACACTGGCTGCTAAACTTAGCTGAGCGATGATCCCTCAAGCGCTGTCCGTTACGTTAATAAAATGCTAATTAAGCAGTTAAAGCTGGCAAACTGGCAAGGTTAGACACCAGTGACGTCTGTTTATGTGCAAGGCTCTGGGACGGCCCCTCAGCCTGGCAGGGTCCTGTTAACCTCTTTCATTAAATCATCCAAAAGGCCACTGTTCTTAAATTTAAAGGAGTAAATAATAATGTGACCAATGTTAATACTGTCGTTTTAATCCTGCAGGAACCCAGAGTCTGTTCGGAAACAGCGGGGCGAAGACCTTTGGCTTTGGGACATCTTCATTTGGAGAGCAGAAGCCTTCAGGCACGTTCAGTGCTGGAGGAGGCTCCGTAGCAGCTCAGGGCTTCGGCTCCTTCACTCCAGCGAAAACAGGTACGCTTCACTCCGGGCTGGGGGTACAGAGGGGGCTTCTGAGCTTCACGCGTCACAGTGCGTTCCTCGGGCCGGTCTGATGGGTCTTTTAGAGAATTTGCTTCCTTTTTTTGCCTGGTATGCGACCAGTGCAGTTTGTTTTCAAAGCAGTTAGCCTAGCAGTTAGCCTAGCAGTTAGCCTAGCATTTAGCTTAGCAGTTAGCTTAGCAGTTAGCCTAGCAGTTAGCCTAGCATTTAGCCTAGCAGTTAGCTTAGCATTTTAGATAGTACCCAAATAACTGTAACAGTTTCTTTCTCTTTGTCATTCTGTGTTTATCATTTCTGCTTTGATTCAGTGACACAATAGATTCCATGTTCCCCCATACACAGTGTAGTGTATTACAGTCTGTCAGAATGACTGTGTGGGTCATGTGAGCATTACAGAGCACACCATAATAGAATTAATAATAAAAGATTGTGTATGGCACATTTTACACAAATTCAGTGCACTTGGACTTATTTTTAAAATAAAAAATAAATAAATAAATGACAGAGAAATGAATGTTAAATACAGTAAAGCAATAATTCAATCAGTTCTTTTTCCGTGATGAGTTATTATTAGGCATGACCGGCTGACCAATCATCAAAGCCTTACTGCACTATTCAGTGTGTCATCTGTTGTCGTCTACTGAGCCTTCATGTTCAGCTCTTCATTAGCACGGGTTTGCACAGGCTTGAATAGATCTCCGGAGCTGTGATCGGGTTCAGTGATGTGATGTTGCTGATCCGTTTTGCTTTGGTGAGGGACTGTGGGATATGTGTACAGCGGAGACGAGTTACAGTATTAGAATGCTAGGCCCAGATCAGGTGCTGTAGGATTAATCCACCGTGCATGTTTAAGCAGCAGCCGAACCTTAGCCCACCTTGAGACCACACTGTTCTAGTGGTGAAGCAGCCGCAGCCATAAGTCTATAGGCTGCACATTGGCTGCACTGATGTCTAAAATGCCACACCTCAGAATGATCAGCGTCTCTAGGTGTACAGGTTCTGGGTTTGTGTTGGTTCTGTTTGATTCTCTACACTACTGGAACCATGTCTCCCAAACTCCAGATCAGATATTGTATTAGATCTGTGTATTTAGAAAATCACTAATGACCTCCAGAAGCCTGTTTTTAGAACCATGCTCGCTGTGCGGTTCACCCCAGCCACCGCTCGCCAGCCTCTCTGTAGGTCACTTGAGATCATCTTACGGTGAGTGCGGGTTGGTATGACTATGGTTTAGCGTCTGGGGGCCCGCCCTTAGTGAGTATGTGAAGTTTGGTGGCTCTCTGGGTCGAGCGAAAGCGTTACTGCTTGGTTTGGGTCGAAAATGACTGGGACTCTATTGGAGGAATGAGGGATGAATAAACGACAGATAGAGGTGTGCGGGTCAGTATGGCTGTGCACTAGTGCTTGGGTACCTGCCCCTAGTGTGTATGTGAAGTTTGACGCGAATGAAACAGTCGGCTTTGTGTTGGTCCAAAAATTACTGGGATTCTATTGGAGGAACGAGGGATGCGGAAAAGAAAGGAGAGATGAACGAGTGCGGGTCTATCCATCACTGAATACTTGCTCGGGGCTTCGCCCCAAGCCCTTGTATCCGATTTGGAGACTCTAGGTTGAGCGGGAGTAGAGTACGTAGGCAAACAATTTAACATCCTATTCATTCTCTATAGAGGAAAAAGGGATGTGAAAAGAAAGAGAAACGAACGAGTGCGGGTCAATCCAACACTGAATTCCTGCTCGGGGCTCCGTTCCAACTCCAGATTGTCCGGTATGATGCGCTGATGTGGGCTTGTATACAGCTTTTTGATCGGATGCACGGATTCCGAGTAGGAAGGATTTGTTCCGGAATTTTTTCCCATAGAGAATGAATAGGACTGGAAAACGCGTGCCTATCTAACCCACTTCCACTCGACCTAGAGACACCAAATCACATACACTAGCAGGAACACAGTGTTGGATTGACCCGCACTCGTTCGTTTCTCCT
>JAMWET010002644.1:0-26070 GCA_024036415.1 Prochilodus magdalenae
CACCAGAGAGCCAGTAAAGGATGCTCGAGCTCAGGGAGCGGCGGATTCCACAAACACTGTGTTTATTGACTCAGGTGCTCTCCATCTCATATTCCAGCAGTGCAGCGCAATAAAATTAGCAGGTTCAGAACGAACATTTCCTGGCCCTCGCAGCCCAGTGCTGAAAAGCTGTAAAAGGATTTCTGTTTTTATTCCTCTTTAAATGTGCTCCCAGGGCAGCCACAGCTTGTGGTCTATTATGCTGATTATGAGGTCCATTCAGAGTAAAAGCTCGGGCTGTTTAAAAGATTTAGCGGGAATGGCGTTGGAAAAGGTGAAAAAGGGAAACAATACAAAGACTCTGCACCACCAACCGCCACAGTGGATGACTCCACGTTGGCCCTGCTTGCTTTCTCCATACCAACGGGATATTGGCGGCCCCCCCCCCCCCGGCTCAGCGGGCCCCAGCACAAAAAAAGCCCCCGAGTATTTATTCATCTGCTACGGCTCTTGCCGAGTGAAAACTCGCGCTTTATAAACCCCATGTGCGGCAAGTTGGGGGGAACAAAAATAAAAATAAAATACCATAAATAAATACGACTTTCTATAAATGCACTTGTCCCAGGTTCACACATAAAGCAGAATGGCTTGGGGACTTTGATGTAAATTAGTAGTAAATTAGATGTTTTGCCGTGAGAGAAGAATGTTACATTTCTGCTTCAGAAAATATAAAATTAGGTTCCTGGTGGGCTTCACGGGAAGCTCAGTGCGTCGGGAGAATTGACTGCAGGGGACCGCCGAAAGAGAGGCGAGAGAGAAAAGAGAGAGAGAGCATGAGAGAGAGAGAGAGAGAGAGAGAGAGAGAGAGAGAGAGAGAGAGAGAGAGAGAGAGAGCATGAAACAGGGCATGAGAAAAACAGAGAGAGAGAGAGAGAGAGCGAGCATGAGAGAGAGATAGAGAGAGCATGAGAGAGAGAAAAAAAGAGAGAGCATGAGAGAGAGTGCATGAAAGAAAGAGAGAGCATTTGAAAGAGAGAGCATAAGAGAGGGAGAAAAGAGAGAGAGAAAGAGAGAGAGAGAGCATGAGAGAGAGAAAGAGAAAGAGAGGGAGAGAGAGAGAGAGAGAGACAGAGAGAGAGATTATCTGTGTTATTTATAACATCACCAAGTTGAGATAGAGTCTGTGCTCGAGAGGAGAACATGTCTGTCACAGCTGACGCTCAGAAAGGCTATTTATTTTCTCTTTAGAAATGTAAATCTGAGCGCTCTCTCCAAACGTCCTCATATTAAGTGACCTTGTGGGACCACTGGACCATGCAGTTTTGCGTTAGTGCGTGAAGGTTTGTCAGACTCTCATGAAGAATAAGGAGGCGCTAGCGGGAACTCAGGGCCTATGTAGGGCAGCCCTCAAATATAAACACCACAGAATGGCGGCGGCTGTGCAGGCAGTGGCCTCATCAGCTTTCCCAGCCCTCCTGCAACGGGAAAAAAGCTAGACGTCTGAACAATGAACCAACACAAAGAGACACTGAACACTCATCACTGCGCTCTGGCCTTGGTTCAGTGGCTTCTTCTACATCAACCCTGACAGCCTCGGCCGCCCAGCCTTGAAGTGAAGTTCAGCTTTTCAGTCGCGTTAGATTGGCCTCTCCAGGAAATCTTTCTGAATGGCCGTGCAGCACTACGCTGCCGTCGAGGAGTTCCGAGAAACCTCCATCGAGTAGCACAGCACGATACGGACAGAATTCCGTAATGCAATTATACTCCTGCATATTGTCACACCTGGACACTGTGGGGGAGCCTTCTGCTCCGTCAGATCCCAAAGCAAATGGACACAAACTGCTGTAATGCACGGCAGTAAAACAAATGTTATGGACGGGTGTGGACGGCCTCTGCAGCACCATCTGCAGCTCACTGGTACCTGGAAATGAGCTCCTGTAGAGGGAGGAACCGCTACCGCCACTCCAAACGTAAACGGTATTTGCCTTACCATCTTACCCAGAAGCACAATGTGTGGGTCTAGGGATCATTCGAGTGTTCAGCTTCACTACCTGTCAAAATGCCTGCACTTAAAAATAACTTTGATTTTTTAAAATTTCTGTATATTTTGTGTTTTATTTATGTTTTATTTTATTTTATATATTTTTTGATGTCCAATCTATTACCATTGCTCCCTACACCGTAAAAATGTCAAAACTTGCAAAGTTGCCTTAAAAAAAGAATAATTATGAAACATATTGTTACCGTGGTTTACTGAATTAAAACTACAAAAAATTGTCTGGCTGAGGTAACTTAATTTTCAGAAGTATATCTGCAGGCATTTTGTGTGTATCACTGAAAACGAGGAAACCAACACCAGCAGGATCTTACTAGGGTATGCCTATAGTAAACGCTCGCTCGTATCAATTTTCTCTTACAACTAATAAAAAAACAGTTTATAAAGTAAAGGTAAGCGATTTCTGTGGTGCATATTGCTATATAGTGGCTGAGATTTGTATATATTTCTTTATTTTTGGCTTTTTTTATTTTTATAAACGTTTTCTTTGTTTAGTTTTCCTGCGGAGAGATACAGTGTACAGAAAACAACAGATGATACTTCATAAAGGTTTCCCAATGCAGTCAATAATACAAGACCAGGTTTTGATGGTATAGTATGAAGCACCAAGAGGGTTGGATAGGGAGCTCTAGTGCTTCAGAGGCTACCTTACACCAACACCTGTAAATGATGGAGCGACCCCGAAGCATACCTGTTGTGTTATTGGCGTAAAGGTGGCTATGGGGATCAGGGGTAAGCTCCATGTGGGGTCTCTTCTGATGTTCTAGGAAAAGACATTATCCCAAATCGTATTCCCGTACAGAGGATTGTTTAACTGTAGCTCTTTCTCCCACACCGTGGAGATGGGGGGTTTCTCTGGAATCTGACAAGACTAGTTTATATAAAAGTGATACCACCCCGCTAGCTGGAGATACATATTTGTGTAGTGGATGTACAGCCGGGGGCTCATTCAGTGGGATAGAATGTGGATGAAATAGAGAAAAAATGGAAAAAAATGGGTTTTTTTGGCTATAAAAATTCTGAACATGCCTTAATACAGTATATTTAAATCTATTTTTTATATTTTTATATTTTTTAGTATTTTGGAATCTTTAAAAAGGTCTGCATTTAAATATTAGCTCAGTTTAGTTTCTTTCGATTTTTTAGACTTCAAATAACACAGAGAACTCGATAATGTAATCAATACTGACTGCCCAAAGCGAATCATCCACACCCCCACAGACACACTGGAGCCTGTGAAGTTGAAGGATGTTCACATGCTTGTATGTTCAATTCCAAATTCCAGCCTTCTGTAAAGTCCAGTGCAGCGATAACGTTTAACAAGCGATATATTATGAGGCGCAACAATTAGAAATACACCACAGCGATTTAGCTAGGTGCTATGCTAATGACTGACAGCTCGCTAGCCCCTTCGGAGGCTAAAATCTGTCCGCTGTCACTGATGTCAAGTCCGCAAGGCACTGGGGTGAATTCTCCAGGACGTGTTTTTTAAATAACAGCCAAGTTGGATGCTCATCTGGTACTCTAATATCCCAGACCGGAATGGCTGCCTATCCTCGTGTCTCTTGACTGTGATCGCATTTGACATCCACCACAGGCTGTTGACCCTGACATCAGCAACATATTTCTCCAAAAGACAGCGCAGGTCTCATCCGCTCCCTGTTCTGCTGTCACTGTCGGAGGCTTGACATATGATGGCATTCAAAACATTTCTCATTTCTTAACCTTCATGTTCCTGAGCCTTACCTGGACTTTTAAGCAGCAGCTCATACTCAGGGGTAACACTGAACTGGAGCGAAGACGCACCTATTAAGATTGTCTGTGTAACACTCACTGGCGACTACGTGCCTTTATTCACTGTTAGCAGCACTAGCATTCCTGACAGGACTATTCCTTTAAGCAGAAATATGGAATTTTTATGACATGTGTGGTTTAGATTTACGTGCCAAGTCATTATTCAAGTGAAGATGACCAACCTAGCTTCATCCCTAACAATTAAACACGTAATGTGATGGATTTAGGACTGGAATATGGAAATGTTGTCTGTTTTGTGGATAAGGATATTTTAGTGTTGGGATCAGGATATTTTAGTGTTGGGATCAGGATATTTTAGTGTTGGGTTCAGGATATTTTAATGTTGGGTTCAGGATATTTTAATGTTGGGTTCAGGATATTTTAGTGTTGGGATCAGGATATTTTAGTGTTGGGATCAGGATATTTTAGTGTTGGGTTCAGGATATTTTAATGTTGGGATCAGGATATTTTAGTGTTGGGATCAGAATATTTTAGTGTTGGGTTCAGGATATTTTAATGTTGGGATCAGGATATTTTAGTGTTGGGATCAGGATATTTGAATGTTGGGTTCAGGATATTTTAATGTTGGGATCAGGATATTTTAGTGTTGGGTTCAGGATATTTTAGTGTTGGGATCAGAATATTTTAGTGTTGGGATCAGGATATTTTAGTGTTGGGATCAGAATATTTTAGTGTTGGGATCAGAATATTTTAGTGTTGGGATCAGGATATTTGAATGTTGGGTTGAGGATATTTTAGTGTTGGGTTCAGGATATTTTAGTGTTGGGTTCAGGATATTTTAATGTTGGGATCAGGATATTTTAGTGTTGGGATCAGAATATTTTAGTGTTGGGTTCAGGATATTTTAATGTTGGGATCAGGATATTTTAGTGTTGGGATCAGGATATTTGAATGTTGGGTTCAGGATATTTTAATGTTGGGATCAGGATATTTTAGTGTTGGGTTCAGGATATTTTAGTGTTGGGATCAGAATATTTTAGTGTTGGGATCAGGATATTTTAGTGTTGGGTTCAGGATATTTTAGTGTTGGGTTCAGGATATTTTAGTGTTGGGATCAGAATATTTTAGTGTTGGGATCAGGATATTTGAATGTTGGGTTGAGGATATTTTAGTGTTGGGATCAGGATATTTTAGTGTTGGGTTCAGGATATTTTAGTGTTGGGATCAGGATATTTTAATGTTGGGTTCAAGATATTTTAGTGTTGGGATCAGGATATTTTAGTGTTGGGTTCAGGATATTTTAGTGTTGGGATCAGGATATTTTAGTGTTGGGATCAGGATATTTTAGTGTTGGGTTCAAGATATTTTAGTGTTGGGATCAGGATATTTTAATGTTGGGTTCAGGATATTTTAGTGTTGGGATCAGGATATTTTAGTGTTGGGATCAGGATATTTTAGTGTTGGGTTCAAGATATTTTAGTGTTGGGATCAGGATATTTTAATGTTGGGTTCAGGATATTTTAGTGTTGGGATCAGGATATTTTAGTGTTGGGATCAGGATATTTTAGTGTTGGGTTCAAGATATTTTAGTGTTGGGTTGAGGATAATTTAGTGTTGGGATCAGGATATTTTAGTGTTGGGTTCAGGATATTTTAGTGTTGGGATCAGGATATTTTAGTGTTGGGATCAGGATATATTAGTGTTGGGATCAGGATATTGCATGATGTCAGATTAGACAATTACAGAGCCATACATTTTTGCAATGTCTTGGTCAGGAGACTGATAATACCACATGCTTGATGCTGACCAATAACTGTTCATGTCCTTCCTCAATTCAAGGGGAAACTGGAACGGGGTTCTACAAACTCCGTCATGACTATGGAAGCAGCATGTGTAATGCTGCTGGTGGTTTTGAAAAAGCAATTGTGGCCCGGTTCCTGGGTATCAGCTGTCCCTCAGAGAGAACTGGAGGTGTTGGTGTTTAGATCGGTTTAAATGGTGGATGTATTGTACTGACTGTTAGTTTGTGTTCACTGTGATCGGCGCTTAGCAGTTAGCATTTTGGGATGTGCTTGTAGCCCTGTTAAATCCTGAGGGCATGTTATTGTGATATATGAGAGCTGAGGCTCATTGTTCCACCTGACACCTGCAACAGTAGCATCCCTCTTTCTCTGTGCCATAATTACATATGTGTGACAGAGAGCACTTTGTCCTCTTATTGGTCAACGTCAAGGGACGCGTCATGTAATAAATCAAGCTATGTGGAAAAATAGAAAAAATCTGAGATGCTAGTCTTTTCATCGGTGTGTTGTTGTCCGTTCTTTGATCATACCCCACCACACAGTCTGTTCCTCGCTCCCGATGCTCATTTTCGGAACGAACACTGGAAAGTTGTTGACTAAAAATCGTGTTGAATTCACATTCTCTGATTCTGGCATAATGTAAAAGGGTGGAGCTGAAGGAACTGGATATTAGTATATTTATGAATGGACATTTTAACTTTAATCCACACCACAGGACCTTTAAGTGACAGTCTCGGTAATATCTTTTTCAGGTTTGGAGGAGTGATTAGGGGATCCGCAGAACAGATTAAGAAATGCACAAAGCTCATATTCAGCCCAACGTGTGTTCTGTGCTTGAGGTGTTATGATATTCTCTTCCCGGTGCCTTTGCGCTTTGTTAAGCACATGCTCATGTAGCAGCAGGGGTTTTGCCGGGTTGCAGGATATGTGTATGCATGTGTGAGTGTGTGTGAGTGTGTGTGTGTGTGTGTGTTTGTGCGTGTGTGTATGCGAGAGGCTGTTTGCTTATTTTGGCCACACGGAAGAACATATGCCTAGAGCCGCCCCACTGTCTTGTGCTTATACCGCAGACTGTGCCACGCTTGACCACACATTCTGTATGCGGCTCAACACTGAGGATTTCATGGCCAATTGAGCTCTCCCAGAAAACATTACACTGACCATGCAGCATGGCAGCACATGAGCTCACAAATACACACTCACACACACACTGCCGGATAGTGTCACGACTTCTCTCCTCTCGGATGGATGTGGATAGAGATTCGGTGGTTTAAATTGCGGTGTAAATGACTCATTTCCTCTTAAGTGTACCTCATGCAGCCTGTAGGATTATTGCATTAAATGATATTATCCATTTAAGACATTATCACTATAGGCACAGTGTGATTTATATCCTAGCGTAAGGAATTATGAGCTAATAGACACAGTCCTCGTCTGGTGGTGTTCATCACTTTTAACTGTTGTTGATGAAACTGCAATGCAAACATGAAGTGCTTTAGATTTCTAGCAGATTTTAATTTTACTGCATTATATGACCTTATGCATTTAGAACACCAGAAAGCAAAACATATATTGCTCCATTGGGGTGATAAGGCCATTACTGCTGGGCCACCCTTGGGCCACCCAGACTGCCCTGGGTAGGAGGTCTAAATAGTATCTAATCTCCTTAAACTGACTTTAAATGCACCTAGCCCTTTATTTTGGAGAATAATATTAGTCAAATATTACAAATACCACAAACAACTGAAATAATAAATAATGACCTGGTATGCTCACCAGACAAAACATGTAGACACTGTATGGATTTAAGGTGGTAGTAACTACAGGCTCCCTCTGGATTTGGCATGCATGAGGATGATTGGGCCATGTATACCTGAGAGGTGTGTGATGGGATTAATAGATTGGGAAGAGATGGTGCAGTACAGTGTTCGTCTGATTCAGTGTGTAGGAAGCGGGTCACAAAGCAGATAAAATCAGATAAGTGTTCGTGATTGCATTTGGGTGTGAAGGACATAGCTGAATTTGCAGGTGTATGGAAGCGTATGGTCATACAGGTGTACTACTAGCAGTGGCGAAAATCCCAGTCTACAGGGGATTCAGGTCAGAATTGTGCCAGGTAAGGAATTTATTGAATCTGGCCCAATTGCTTAATTCTACGATGCAAGAGAGGCTACATCCAGAAGCGTCCATGCCCAATCAAATGCTGGTGAAGGTATTACACACTATTAGGTACACAGGTCACAGGTCACTCATGCTTTTGTCTGGTGAGCTTAAAAAAGTACTTTGTTGAAAAAGTGGTTGATAATTCAAAATGTTTTGAATCCTTTCCTCTCAAGTCATGCTAAAATTAGCATATTTCATACCTAGCTGCTTCTTCTGATACGCATGTGGTCTCTTAGGATGCTCCGAAAGCATTCAACAGACATGAACGGGAGCATTTATGAACTGTATTTTTTAGATTTCCAATGGTTGACCTTTGCCCTCCTCAGTTTTTATCTTTTCTCTACGCTTGGCACTAGCCCTCAGAGAAAGCCGTATATGTTTCCAATCAGGCTAGCAAGGCTCACATCACGTCTCACTATACACAGTTGGCATTTTCCTTTATCTTTCATCATATCTGACACTTATTTAGTCAACTTGGAAATATGTGTGGGCATAAAATAAACTGGGATAATTCATCATTAATGCCACTTAATAGCAGCACCAAGGCAAACATCCCTCCATCTGGTTTTACATTCAGCAGTTCATTTACATATTTAGGCATTACGTTAAAGAATCTTTGTCAAAAGCTGCTCAGCTTAATTTCAGTGAAGTCATGCGACAAGTCAAAACTGATTCACTGTGTTTGGAGTTTTTTTTTTCTGTACAGATCCCAATGTAAAGATAAAAGTAAGTGCTTATGTTGTATAAGCTGTTTCTCCCTGGACTGTGTTGGCCCCTCTCACAGTGAACAGAAATCAGATTTGCTCATACCACTGTCATAGGACTGATCACTGGGGGGCTGTTAAAATGTAGGGTGGCAAATGTGGTGGCATGGTGTTTTAGGTCAACAAACTCTCCCTAAATGTTTGACAAGACAAAGGAGATGACTGTAGACCACTTAACTGCACAGAAACGGACCACCAGAACATTAACGGACGCACTTATCCTTGATAACAGATGGACCACCCAGAACAATACAGGTTGCTTAACTGAACAGACAGACCACCAGAACATTACAGACAGCTTAACTGAAATAGACAGACCACTAGATGGATTTACAGACTGCTTAACTGACAGAAGACTGACCACCAGAGCGTTACAGGCCACCTAACTGCACAGACTGACCACCAGAGCGTTACAGGCCACCTAACTGCACAGACTGACCGCCAGATGATTACAGACCCAATTCACGAGACGGTCCCCATCAAAAAATTACAGACCACCTGACTAAACAGACTGACCCACCAGAACACATTACAGACAGCTTAACTGAACAGACAGGCCCACCAGAACATTACAGGCCACCTAACTTGCACAGACTGACCACCAGAACATTACAGGCCCACCTAACTGCACAGACGGACCCACCAAGAACTTACAGACCAACTTCACGAGACGGTCCACCAAAAAATTACAGACCACCTGACTAAACAGACTGACCACCAGAATGTTACAGACCACTGAATAGATTGGACACAGGGCTGGAATTTGTGGGCTTCAGTACTCCAGTGCACTAAATCACAAAGTGCCCCTTGGCGTTCCAAATTTTTACATGCTGGCGCTGGGCTTTCCGAAAACGGGCTATAAGAATTTGGATGGATAACACGATATAAAAGTCCCATGTGGAGTGGCACGGAAGCTGTCTTAGTCTGCCCTCGTAGACAAGAGCAGCGTGCTGGAGATGTTCAGCATAAATCCGGTCGTGTTACATCAACTATTTTATAAACATAGCATAGTGGTCGGAAAGTGGTGAACGGGTTCATTAAAAGAAACTGGCACTACAGATCACTACAGTCCCCCTCCAGGGCATAAGGCCTATTTATTATCTGGTGGCCAACGAGCTTTTTACCCGTTTCATTTGGTCTTCCATTTGGGGCATTTTCCCATTTTTGGATTTTTTTTCTGCCCATAGTCCCCCAGCCTATTCAAACAGAATATTCTCTTTCAAGGCATCTCTCCTTTTTCATGTAGTTAAAGTTCTACAGTGAAAGCGTATGATTGCACCTTGGAACTGTGCCTTTAGCTTCTCATCCGATGTGTTATGATTCAGTAACAACTGGAAGCTTGCAAGAATGTTGTTACTGTTATCTATAAATAAATGACTTGAAAGCTTGTAAACCATTGGAAATTCCTGTCTGTATAGGAAAGAGGAAACTTTGCCTGGCTGGAAGTTCTGCCTTAACTGGGAAAACTTCAGTTTCGCTTCAATCACTAGATCATCTAAAAAATATCTAGGACGGTACTCATTCACTTCAGGTTTATTCTTCAAATATACCGTACACATAAAAACGGTACTTTAGTGAATCATGCTTCGGATTCCAGTTGTAGAACAGGTATGTATAATTCTGAAGGTAACCTTTTCTCCCTCTGTCTCTGAGACGGTCTGGTCTGTTTTTGGGAATATGTTCTGACCTAGATGCTTTGTTTACTCCCTTAAATGATGATTCGTGCTGTCTATTTTTTTTTTTTAACTCAGAAGAAATTATTGATGGCAAGCTTTCCCTCCACAACAATACAATACTGTAAATGCCGATTCCGGATAGTGTGTGTTTTGGAATATAGCCTGCTATCTACTGCCTACACCTGCTCAGGTGTAGCCAAGCTTTTAAAAAAAAGAGTATCCTAACACTGTTTCTTGTTCAGGTTAAGCTGGTTAACTTCCTGGCTGCCGTATTCCATTGAACTTTAACCCCTTGTTTATGGACCGTATGGTATAATATGTTCAGAATAAAACCAGCCCCTCCCTACCTTATGGGCACTGGCTAAGAGTCTATCTGTACCTCGAGCCCTTTCAGCTTCCAAGTACAGTTTCGACCCGTACCCGCCGTCCCTGAAGACGCATGGAAAGACAAGTGTTCCAGACTCTTCTCTGTCCTGGCTCCCCAGATGGTGGAATGAACTCCCACCGCTGTCCCGAACAGCGGAGTCTCTCGCGGTCTTCAAACGCAGACTGAAGACCCCGTCTCTTTCGTAATGTACTTAACTGAGTGAGCTCTAGTAGACGTGTAAGGTATATGTGTATGTACTTGTGTTGACCTTATAATGACCTTTTCCTCTCTATAGGTATGGGAGCGCTGGGCTGGGTTGCCAGGTTGTGCACTTTGCTCTTCTATACATGTCTGTGTATTTGATCTCTCTAGGTATCAGCGCTGGCCCCTGCTCGGCAGTGTCTGAGCTCATGGTGGAGTTCTAGGCTCTAACCTTCCTGTACTAGCTGGAATATTATCTAATGGAGCACTGAAATAATTCCCCCCAAACTATAAGAAAAGAAAAGAAATTAAGGAAACAGCAGTGACAGAGAACCAGGGATGGAGAGATCAAAACACCAGTGGACCGCTATGTAGCTGTTGGACGCTATTCCTCTATTGCTAAAGGAGACATTGTTTATTACCACTCTAATCTCTTGTTGATCAAAGCGCCATGCCATTTTAACATGCTGTATGTTAGCATCAGCTGATGTTTAGCAATTTGCTACTTATCCATCTAAAGCAATTGCTGTTACCGGAACCCGTACTTACAGTATAAGTTATATCCTAGTAACTGAATGACATGCTAACACGATCTGTCCACCACTATATAAACTCTTGGTATGAGAGCACTGCCCTTAAAAAGTCCCCGAATCGCATTAGCTTCCCCTTATCCGCACTCTGATGCTGGATGCTACTGCACGCAAACGCCCAGTATAAACCATTAACACAATTAAGGCAATTCATGTGTCATCATCCGAATATATGGTCAGTACCATCGCGGTCCCTTCTTTAAGTGTCTTCTCAGTAAGACTATAAAATTCCAGTTGTTTAGCTGAGAAAAAAAAAAACAAACGCGAATCTAAATGACCTCTCGTGGCCAGCTCTCCGGCGGGGTGCTAACACTGAAGATAATCTGCGATCCAAGGTCGCTTTACTTTGGCCATATTTTTCTGCCCCTAATAGCAGTTTAACAACAGGGGGGTGCTTGTTTGTGGCCATTAACTGGTCACCGTGCTCATTAGCTCAACAAAAATAGGAAAACTTGGCATTTTGCCAGCCCACCAGTAAAATAATCCTGTCCGCTCATGAAACACGCACCCACGCACACACACACACACACACAATCCACACACACGCAAGTACACAAGTCAATCATATAGTAAAACACTACTATATACACATGAACACTGCAGCGCGGGCTCTGGTCATGTGGTCATGCTCTCTGTGCTCTCAGGAGGAGTTTGAGTTCATAATGTCAGCATTTAGAATCATTATAGCATGAGTCAGAGAGGAACGGAAGATAAGAGAACTCCAAACACTGCCCATCTTCATCCTCTCTCTCTCTCTCCCTCTCTCTCTCTCTCTGTTTCCTCTTCTCGCTCGCTCTCGTCTCTGTTTCTCTCTCTCTGTTTCTCTCGCTCTGTCTTTCTCTCTCTCGCTCTCTCTCTGTTTCTCTCTCTCTCTCTGTCTCTCTCTCTCTCTCTCTCTCTCTCCCTCTGTTTTTCTCTCTCTGTTTCTCTTGCTCTGTCTCTCTCTCTTTCTCTCTCTCTCTGTGTTTCTCTCTCTCTAATCAGTCACTCTCTCTGTTTTCTCTTTGTTTCTCTCTCTGTTTTCTCTCTCTCTGTCCCTCTCTCTCTCTCTGTTTTCTCTCTCTCTCTCTTTCTGTTTCTCTCTCTCTCCTCTCTCTCCCTCCTCTTTCTCCTCCCTCTCTCTCTCTCTGTTTCTCTCTCTCTATCTCTGTTTTCTCTCTCTCTGTCCCTTTTTCTCTCTCTGTCCCTCTCTCTCTCTCTTTCCCTATCTCTCTCTCTTTCTCTCTCTCTCTCTCTCCCTCTGTTTTTCTCTCTCTGTTTCTCTTTCTCTCTCTCTCTCTGTTTCTCTCTCTCTCTGTGTTTCTCTCTCTGTTTCTCTCTGTCTCTCTCTCTCTCTGTTTCTCTCTCTGTCTCTCTCTGTCTCTCTCTGTTTCTCTCTCTCTCTCTCTCTCTCTCTCTGTTTCTCTCTCTCTCTCTTTCTGTTTCTCTCTCTATCTCTTTCTGTTTCTCTTCCTGTCTCTCTCTATCTCTGTTTCTCTCTCTGTCCTCCATCTCCCTGTCTCTCTCTCACTACTGCCTCTCTCTCTCTCCTTTCTCTGTCTCTCTCTCTCTCTCTGTCCTCATCTCCCTGTCTCTCTCTCTGCCTCTCTCTCTTTCTCTCTCCCTCCATCTCTCTCTGCCTCTCTCTTTCTCTCTCTCCATCTCTGTCTATCTCTTTCTCTCTTTCAGTCACTCTCTCTCTCTCTCTCTCTCCTGGTCTCTCTCAGTCTCTCTCTCTTCTCTCTCTCATTTGCGGTTGCCATGGCTTACACATGGCTTTAACTCTTTAAACTTTTCCACCCCTACTTCAATTACCAGCAGGCGGAAGTGTAAAGGGAGAGGACAACGGTTTTAAACGTATGATGTGGAGATGCAGAGAAAAGCGTTTTTGATGAAAGTAATGAGCTGAATACGAAATCCTTAAAAGACAATAATCCTAATTCAGCTCATACGTTCATCAAAGCTTTTCTCTGCATCTCCACATCATACGTTAAACCGTGTCCTCTCCTTTCCACTTCCGCCTGCTGGTAATTGAAGTAGGGGTGGAAAAGTTTAAAGAGTTTAAAGCCATGTGTAAATCATGGCAACGCAAAAAAAAGAGAGAGAGCGAGAGTGACTGAGAGAGAGAAAGAGATAGACAGAGATGGAGAGCGAGAGAAAGAGAGAGAGAGAGGCAGAGAGAGAGACAGGGAGATGAGGACAGAGAGAGAGAGAGACAGGGAGATGGAGGACAGAGAGAGAAACAGAGATAGAGAGAGAGAGAGAGACAGAGAGAGAGAGACAGGGAGATGGAGGAACAGAGAGAGAGAAACAGAGATAGAGAGAGAGAAACAGAGAGAGAGAGAGAGAAACCGAGGGAGAGAGAGAGAGAGAGAAACAGAGGGAGAGAGAGAGAGAGAAACAGAGGGAGAGAGAGGGACCAGAGAGAGAGAAACAGAGAGAGAACAAAAGATAAACAGAGAGAGTCGACTGAGAGAGAGAGAGAAACAAGAGAGAGAGTGAGAGAGAGACAGAGAGAGAGAAAAGAGAGAGAGAGAGAAAGAGATGGGGAGAGGGAGAAGAGAGAGAAACAGAAGAGAGAGAGAGAGAGAAACAGAAGAGAGAGAGAAGATGACAGAGAGAGAAAAAGGGACAGAGAGAGAGAAACAGAGATAGAGAGAGAGGAATACAAGAGAGAGAGAGGGGAGAGAAAAGAGAGGGAGAGTGAGAGAGAGGAGAGAAACAGTAAAGAGAGAGAGAGAGAAACAGAGAGAGAGAGAGGTGACAGAGAGAAGAGAAACAGAGAGAGAAACAAAGAGAAACAGAGAGAGTGTACTGAGAGGAAGAAGAGAAAACAGAGAGAGAGTGACGAGAGAAACAGAGTAGAGAGAGACAGAGAGATATAACACAGAGAGAGAGCGAGAAGAAACAGAGATTAGTGAGCTGAGAGATGAAGAGAGAAACCAGAGAGATAGTTTTAGAGAAACAGAGAGACATAGAGAGAGAGACAGAGAGAGATAAACAGAGAGAGAGCTATAGATAAAAACAGGAAGATAGATAGTATCATGTTATCAGAGTAGATAGAGGATGCCGATGGGCATCATTGTTTGGAGTTCTCTTATCTCCGTCCTCTCTGACTCATTGCTATAATTAGTTTTTTTCATCCTAATTCTTACCATTATGAACTCAAACTCCTGAGAGCACAGAGAGTCAATATGACCACATTACGCAATCCCGCCGCTGCAGTGTTCATGTGTATATACTTGTGTTACTATAATGATTGTGTGTACTTGCGTGTGTGTGTGATTGGTGTGTGTGTGTGGTGTGTGGGTGCGTGTTCATGAAGTCGACAGGAATTTATTACTGGCGTGGGGCTGGCAAATGCCAAGGTTTCCTATTTTGTTGAGCTAATGGAGCAACGGTGACCAGTTAATGGCAGCAAACAAGCACCCCTGTTTGTTAACTGGGCTATAGTGGGCAAGAAAAATATGGCCAAAAGTAAAGCGACCTTGGATCGCAGATTATCTTCAGTGTAGTGTTAGCACCCTGCCGAGAGAGCTGGCCGACGAGAGGGGTCATTTAGATTCGCGTTTGGTTTTTTTTCTCAGCTGAAACAACTGGAATTTTATAAGTCTTACTGAGAAGACACTTAAAGAAAGAGAAGCCGCGATGGTACTGACCATAGATATTCGGATGATGACCACCATGAAATTGCCTTAATTGTGTTAATGGTTTTTTTTATACTGGGCGTGCAGTAGTCAGCAGCGGATAAGGAGCTAATGCGATTCCGGGACTTTTTTAAGGGCAGTTGCTTCTCATACCAAGAGTTTTATAGTGGTGTGACAGATCGTGTTAGCATGTCATTCAGTTACTAGGATATAACTTATACTGTAAGTACGGGTAACAGCAATGCCGTTTAGATGGATAAGTAGCAAATGCTAACATCAGCTGATGCTAACATACAGCAGTGTTAAAACTGGCATGGGCGCGCTTTGATGCATCACAAGAGATTAGAGTGGTAATAACAATGTCTCCTTTTTAGCAAGAGGAATAGCGTCCCACAGCTACATTAGGCTGGCGGTCCACTGGTGTTTGTATGATCTCTCCATCCCTTGTTCTCTGTCTGTCACTGCTGTTTTCCTTAATTTTCTTTCTTTTCTTATAGTTTGGGGAAATTATTTCAGTGCTCCATTAGATAATATTCCAGCTAGTACAGGAAGGTTAGAGCCTAGAACTCACCCATGAGCTCAGCAACACTGCCCGAGCAGGGGCCAGCGCTGATACCTAGAGGGGAGATCAATACACAGACATGTATAGAGCAAAAGTGCACAACCTGGCGAACCCAGCCAGCGCTCATTACCTATAGAGAGGAAAAGGTCATATATAAGGTTATCAACACAAGTACATACACATATACCTTACACGTCTAAACTAGAGCTCGACTCAGTTTAACGTAACATTACGAAGAGACGTGGTATTCAGTCTGCGTTTTGAAGACCGCGAGAGACTACCGCTGTTCGGACAGCCGGTGGGAGTTTCAATTCCACCATCTGGGAGCTACCAGGACAGAGAAGAGTCTGGACACTTGTCTTCCATGCGTCTTCAGGGAAAAAACGGGCGGGTCGGGTCGAACTGTACTTGAAGACCTGAAAGGGCTCGAGGTACAGATAGACTCTTAGCCATTGCCATAAGGAGGGAGGGGCTGGTTCATGTCTTAAAACATATATACCATAACGGTCCAATAAAACAAGGGGTTAAAAGTTCAATGGAATAGCGGCAGCCAGGAAGTCTTACCGAGCTAACCCTTGACAAGAACAGTGTTAGGATACTCTTTTAAAAGCAGTTGGCTTACACCTGAGCAGGTTGTAGGCAGTACTAGGGCAGGCTAATATTCCAAACACACACTCATCGCGGAATCGCTTTACAGTATGGGTAATTTGTTGTGGAGGGAAAGGCTTGCCATCAATAATTTCTTCTGAGTTAAAAAAAAAAAAAATGACAGCAACGAAATCATCATTTAAGGGAAGTAAACAAAGATCTAGGTCAGACTATATTCCCAAAAACAGACCAGACCGTCTCAGAGACAGAGGGAGAAAGGTTACCTTCTGAATTAATACATACCTGTTCTACAACTGGTAATCCGAAGCATGATTCACTAAAGTACGTTAAATTTTTATGTGTACGGTCATAATTTGAAGAATAAACCTGAAGTGAATGAGATCAACGTCCTAGATATTTTTAGATGATCCTAGTGATTGAAGCCCGAAACTGAGTTTTCCCAGTTAATCAGGACTTCCAGCCAGGCAAGTTCTCTTTCCTATACAGACAGGAATTTCCAATGGTTAGCACAGCTTTCAAGTCATTTATTATAGATAACTTAGTAACAACAGTCTTGCCAAGCTTTCCACGTGTAACTGAATCAACATCGGATGAGAAAGCTAAAGCACAGTTTTTCCAAGGTGCAATCATGAGCGCTTTCACTGTTAGAACTTTAACTACCTGAAAAGAGAGAGTGCTTGAAAAGAGAATATTCTGTTTTAAATAGGGCTGGACTATGGGCAGAAAAAAAATCCGAAAGTGGGGAAAATGGGCCCAAATGGAAGAGCCGCAAATAGAAACGGGGTAAAAGGTTTGGCCACCAGATAATATAATAGGCGTCTTAATGCCCTGGAAGGGGCACTGTAGTGGATCTGTAGTTGCCAGTTTTCTTTTAAATGACCCGTCACCTTTCCGTGACACCTATGCTATGTTGTTATAAAAATAGTTGATGTAACACGACCGGATTTATGCTAGAACATTCCAGGCACGCTGCCTCTGGTCTACGAGCGGCAAGACTAAGACAGCTTCAGTGGCCACTCCATGGGACTTTAATATCGTGTAATCCATTCCAAATTCTTATAGCCACGTTCTGGAAAGCCCAGCGCCAGCATGTAAAATTTGCGAACGCCAAGGGCACTTTGTCGATTTAGTGCACTGGAGACTGAAGCACAAATTCCAGCCTGTGTCCATCTATTCAGCGTGGTCTGTAATGTTCTGGTGGTCAGTCTGTTTAGTCAGAGTGGTCTGTAATTTTTTTGGTGGTACCGTCTCGTGAAGTGCGGGCTTTGTCTGTAATGTTTCTGGTGGTCCGTCTGTGCAGTTAGGTGGCCCTGTAATGTTCTGGTGGTCAGTCTGTGCAGTTAGGTGGCCTGTAATGTTCTGGTGGCCTGTCTGTTTCAGTTAAGCTGTCTGTAATGTTCTGGTGGTCAGTCCCTGTTTTAGTCAGGTTGGTCTGTAATTTTTTTGATGGACCGTCTCGTGAATGGGTCTGTAATGTTCTGGTGGTCAGTCTGTGCAGTGTAGGTGGCCTGTAAATGTTCTCTGGCGGTCAGTCTGCGCAGTTAGGTGGCCTGTAATGTTCTGGTGGTCAGCTTCTGTTTCAGTTCAGTTAAGCAGTCTGTAATCATCTAGTGGTCTGTCTATTCAGTTTAAGCTGTCTGTAATGTTTCTGGTGGTCTGTCTGTTCAGTTAAAGCAACCTGTATTGTTCTGGTGGTCCATCTGTTCAGTAAGTGGGTCCGTAATGTTCTGGGTGGTCCGTCTGTGCAGTTTAAGTGGTCCTACAGTCCATCTCCTTTGTCTTGTCACATTTAGGGAGAGTTTGTTGACCTAACACCATGCCACCACATTTGCCACCTACATTCTACAGCCCCCCAGTGATCAGTCCTAATGACAGTGGTATGCAGCAAATTCTGATTTCTGTCACGCTGTGAGAGGCAACACAGTCCAGGGAAGACAGCTTATACAACATAGCACTTACTTTATCTTACATTGGGCATCTGTACAGAACTCCAACACAGTGAATTCAGTTTTGACTTGTCGCATGACTTCACTGAAATAAGCTGAGCAGCTTTTGACAAAGATTCTTTAACGTACTGCCTAAATATGTAAATGAACTGCTGAATGTAAAACCAGATGGAGGGATGTGTTTGGCCTTGGTGCTGGCTATTAAGTGGCATTAATGATGAATTATCCCAGTTTATTTTATGCCCCACATATTTCCAAGTTGACTAAATAAGTGTCAGGATATGATATGAAAGGATAAAGGAAAATGCCAAACTGTGTATATTTGAGACGTGATGTGAGCCTTGCTATCGCCTGATTGGAAACATATACGGCTTTCTCTGAGGGCTAGTGCCAAGCGTAGAGAAAGGGCAAAGATAAAAAACTGAGGAGGGGCAAAGGTCAACCATTGGAAAATCTAAAAAAGATACAGCTCATAAATGCTCCCGTTCATGTCTGATTGAATGCTTTCGGAGCATCCTAAGGAGACCACATGCTATCAGAAGAAGCAGCTAGGTATGGAAATATGCTAATTTTTTAGCATGACTTGAGAGGAAAGGATTTCAAAACATTGTGAATTATCAACCACTTTTTCAACAAAGTACTTTTTTTAAGCTCACCAGACAAAAGCATGAGTGACCTGTGACCTGTGTACCTAATAGTGTTGTAATACCGCTTCACCACTTTTGCTTGGGCCCATGGACGCTTCTGGATGTAAGCCTCTCATCTTGCATCGTATGAATTAAGCAATTTGGGCCAGATTCAATAAATTCCCTTACCTGGCACAATTCTGAACCTGAATCCCCTGTAGACTGGGATTTTCGTCCACTGCTAAGTAGTACAACCCTTTATGACCATAACGCTTCCATAACACCTGCAAATTCAGGCTATGTCCTTCACACCCAAATGCAATCACGAACACTTATCTATTTTATCTGCTTTGTGACCCGCGTTCCTACACACTGAATCAGACGAACACTGTACTTGCCACCATCTCTTCCCAATTCTATTAATCCCATCACACACCTCTCAGGTATACACTGGCCCAATCATCCTCATGCAATTGCCCATCCAGAGGAGGCCTGTAGTTACTACCAACCTTAAATCCCATAACAGTGTCTACATGTTTTGTACTGGTGAAGCATACCAGTCATTATTTATTATTATTCAGTTTGTTTTGTGGTATATTTGTAATATTTGACTAATATTAATTCTCCGACAAATAAAGGGCTAGGTGCATTTAAAGGTCAGTTTAAGGAGATTAGATACCTATTTTAGACCTACCTACACCATGGCATTCTGGTGGCCCAAGGGTGGCCCAGCATAAATGGGCCTTAAATCACCCCAATGGAGCAATATATTTTTTGCTTTACCTGGTGTTCATAATGCATAAGGTCATATAATGCAGTAAAATTAAAATCTGCGCTAGAAATCTAACGCCACTTCATGTTTTGCATTGCAGTTTTCATCAACAACAGTTAAAAGTGATGAACACCACCAGGACGAGGACTGTGGTCTATTTAGCTCATAATTCCTTACGCTAGGATATAAATTCCACACTGGTGCCTCTAAGTGGATAATGTCTTAAATGGATAATGATCATTTTAATTGCAATAAATCCTAACAGGCTGCATGAGGTACACTTAAGAGGAAAATGATCAATTTACACCGCAATTTAAAACCACCGAATCTCTATCCACAATCCAATTCCGAGAGGAGAGAAGTCCGTGGACACTATCCGGCAGTGTGTGTGTGAGTGTGTATTTGGTGACGCTCATGTGGCTTGCTATGCTGGTCAGTGTAATTGTTTTCTGGGGAGAGCTCAATTGGCCATGAAATCCTCATTGTGTGTTGAGCCGCATACAGACTGTGTGGGTCAAAGCGTGGCACAGTCCTGCGGTATAAGGCACAAGACAGTGGGGACGGCTCTAGGCATATGTTTCTATCCGTGTTGGCCAAAATAAGCAAACAGCCTCTCCGCATTACACACACGCACAAACCACACACACAAACACACACTCACACACACTCAGCACATGCATACACAATATCCTGCAACCCGGCAAAACCCCTGCTGCTACATGAGCATGTGCTTAACAAAGGCGGCAAAAGGCACCGGGAAGAGAATATCATAACACCTCAAGCACAGAACCACACGTTGGGCTGAATATGAGCTTTGTGCAATTTTCTTAATCTGTTCTGCTGATCCCCTAATACACTCCTCCAAACCTGAAAAAGAATATTACCGGAGACCTGTCACTTAAAAGGTCCTGTGGGTGTGGATTAAAATTAAAAATTCCATGGTCATAAATATTACGTAATGATCCAGTCCTTCAGCTCCACCCTTTTACATTATGCCAAGAATCAGAGAATGTGAATTCAACACGATTTTTTAGTCAACGAACATTTTCCAGTTGTCGTTTCACGAATATGACAGTCGGGAGACGAGGAACGAGACTGTGTGGTGGTGGGTATGATCAAAGAACGTACAACACACACCGATGAAAAGACTAGCATCTCAGATTTTTTCTATTTTTCCACATAGCCTTTGATTTATTAAATGACGCGTCCCTTGACGTTTGACCAATAAGAAGGAACAATGTGTCTCTGTCCCACACATATTTAATTATGGGCACAGAGAAGAGAGGATGCTACTGTTGCAGGGTGTCCAGGTGGAACACATGGATCCTCAGCTCTCATATATCACAATAACATGCCCTCAGGATTTAACAGGGCTTACAAGCAAATCCCAAAATGCTTAACTGCTAAGCGCCGATCACAGTGAACACAAACTAACAGTCAGTACAATACATCCACCATTTAAACCGATCTAAACACCAACACCTCCAGTTCTCTCTGAGGGACAGCTGATACCCAGGAACCGGGCCACAATTGCTTTTTCAAAACCACCAGCAGCATTACACATGCTGCTTCCATAGTCATGAGTGAGTTTTTTGTAGAACCCCGTTTCCGTTTCCCCTTGAATTGAGGAAGGACATGAAACAGTTATTGGTCAGCATCAATCATGTGGTATTATCAGTCTCCTGACCAAGACATTGCAAAAAATGTATGGCTCTGTAATTGTCCTAATCTGGACATCATGCAATCATCACTGATCCCAACACTAATATATCCTGATCCAACCTAAAATATCCTGATCCCAACACTAAAATATCCTGAACCCACCACTAAAATATCCTGATCCCAACACTAAATTATCCTCAACCCAACACTAAAATATCTTGAACCCAACACTAAAATATCCTGATCCCAACACTAAAATATCCTGATCCCAACACTAAAATATCCTGAACCCAACATTAAAATATCCTGATCCCAACACTAAAATATCTTGAACCCAACACTAAAATATCCTGATCCCAACACTAAAATATCCTGATCCCAACACTAAATATCCTGAACCCCAACATTAAAATATCCTGATCCCGCAACACTAAAATATCTTGAACCCAACACTAAAATATTCTGATCCCAACACTAAAAAATACCTGATCCCAACACTAAAATATCCTGAACCCAACACTTAAAATATTTTTATCCTATTCCTATCTTGAACCCAACACTAAAATATCCTTGTAAACCCAACATCTAAATATCCTGAATCCCAACACTAAACCAAATACTGAGACCGAACCCCACTAAAATATCCTGATCCCAACACTAAAATAATTTCCTCACCCAACATTCAAAATATCCTGATCCCAACACTCAAAAATATTCTGATCCCAACACTAAAATTCCATGACCCAACCCTAAAATATCCTAACCCACACTAAAATATCTGAGCCCAATACCTAAACTATTCTGATCCCAACACTAAAATTCCTGACCCCAACACTTAAATATCCTGGATCCCACATTTAAATATCCTGAACCCACAATTCAAATATCCTGATCCCAACACTAAAATATCCTGATCCCAACATTAAAATATCCTGAACCCAAACACTAAAATATTCTATCCCCAACACTAAAATATCCTGATATCCAACATTAAATATTCCTGAACCCACACTAAATGATATCCTGAACCCAACAGCTACTAAATATCCTCAAGCCAACATTCAAAATCTCCTGATCCCACACCTAAAAAATTCTGATCCCACCACTAAATATTCTGATCCCACCACTAAATATCCGGATCCCAACCCTAAAATATTCTGATCCAACACTAATATCCTGAACCCCAACACTAAAATATCCTGATCCCCACATTAAAATATCCTGAACCCAACATTCAAATATCCTGATCCCAACACTAAAATATCCTGATCCCAACATTAAATATCCTGAACCCAACACTAAAAATAGTCTGATCCCAACACTAAAATATCCTTGATCCCAACTTAACATATCCTGAACCCAACACTAAAAATATCCTGATCCCAACACTAAAATATCCTGATCCCAACACTAAAATATCCTGAACCCAACATTAAAATATCCTGAACCACAACATTAAAATATCTCTGAACACCAACACTAAAATATCCTGATCCCAATCACTAACATATCCTGATCCCAACACTAAAATATCCTTATCCCACAAAAGACAACATTTCCATATTCCAGTCCTAAATCCATCCACATTACGTGTTTCATTGTTAGGGAATGAAGCTAGGTTTGGTCATCTTCACTTGAATAATGACTTGGCACGTAAATCTAGAACACACATGATCATAAAAATTCCATATTTTTCTGCTTAAGGAATAGTAATTCCTGTCAGGATTCATGCTAGTGCTGCTAACAGTGAATAAAGGGCACGTAGTCGCCAGTGAGTGTTACACAGACAATCTTAATAGGTGCGGTCTTTCGCTCCAGTTCAGTGTTACCCCTGAGTATGAGCTGCTGCTAGAAAAAGTTCCAGGTACTGGCTCTTAGGAACATGAAGGTAAGAAATGAGAAATGTTTTTGAATGCCATCATATGTCATAGCCTCCGACAGTGACAGCAGAACAGGGAGCGGATGAGACCTGCGCGCTTTTGTCTTTTGGAGAAATATGTTGCTGATGTCAGGGTCATTTACAGCCTGTGGTGGCATGTGTCAATGCGATCACAGTCAAGAGACACGAGGGCATAGGCAGCCATTCCTGGTCTGTGGATATTAGAGTACGCAGATGAGCATCCAACTTGGGCTGTGTATTTAAAAAACACGTCCTGGAGAATTCACCCCAGTGCCTATGCGGACATTTTGACATCAGTGACAGCGGACAGATTTTAGCCTACCGTAGGGGCTAGCGAGCTGTCAGTCATTAGCATAGCACCTAGCTAAATCGCTGTGCGTGTATTTCTAATTGTTGCGCCTCATAATTATATTTCGCTTGTTAAACGTTATCGCTGCACTGGACTTTACAGAAGGCTGGAATTTGGAATGTTGAACATACAAGCATGTGAACCTCTCCTTCAACGAAAACATCCTTCAACTTTCACAGGCTCCAGTCTGTGTCTGTGGGGGTGTGGATGATTCGCTTTGGGCAGTCAGTATTGATTACATTATCGAGTTTCTCTTGTGTTATTTGAAGTCTAAAAAATCGAAAGAAACTAAACTGAGCTAATATTCTAAATGCAGACCATTTTTTTAAAGATTCCAAAATACTAAAAAATATAAAAATATAAAAAAATAGATTTAAAATATACTGTATTTAAGGGCATGTTTCAGAATTTTTATAGCCAGTAAAAAACCCATTTTTTTTCCATTTTTTCTCTAATTTCATCCAC
This sequence comes from Prochilodus magdalenae, assembly GCA_024036415.1. Taxonomy (NCBI): domain Eukaryota; kingdom Metazoa; phylum Chordata; class Actinopteri; order Characiformes; family Prochilodontidae; genus Prochilodus; species Prochilodus magdalenae. Next base: position 23,871 of record JAMWET010002644.1, read on the forward strand.
ATTCTATCCCACTGAATGAGCCCCGGCTGTACATCCACTACACAAATAATGTATCTCCAGCTAGCGGGGTGGTATCACTTTTTTATATAAACTAGTTCTTGTCCAGATTCCAGAGAAACCCCCCATCTCCACGGTGTGGGGGAGAAAGATGCTACAGTTAAACAATCCTCTGTAACGGAATACGATTTGGGATAATGTCTTTTTCCTAGAACATCAGAAGAGACCCCACATGGAGCTTACCCCTGATCCCCATAGCACACCTTTCCGCCAATAACACAACAGGTATGCTTCGGGGTCGCTCCATCATTTACAGGTGTTTGTTTGTAAGGTAGCCTCTGAAGCACTAGAGCTCCCTATCCAACCCTCTTGGTGTGCTTCATACTATACCATCAAAACCTGGTCTTGTATTATTGACTGCATTAGGAAACCTTTATGATATATCATCTGTTGTTTTTCTGTTACACTGTATCTCTCCGCATGAAAACTAAACAAAGAAAACGGTTTATAAAAAATAAAAAAGCCAAAAATAAAGAAATATATACAAATCTCAGCCACTATAATAGCAATATGCACCACAGAAATTGCTTACCTTTACGTGTATAAACTGTTTTTTTATTAAGTTTAAGAGAAAATTGATACGAGCGAGCGTTTACTATAGGCATCCATACCCTAGTAAGATCCTGCCTGGTGTTGGTTTTCCTCCGTTTTCAGTGATACACACAAATGCCTGCAGATATACTTCTGAAAATTAAGTTACCTAGAGCCAGCAGGATTTTTTTAAAAGTGTAGTTTTAATTCAGTAAACCACTTGGGTAACAATATGGTTTCATAATTATTCTTTTTTTAAGGCAACTTTTGCAAGTTTTTTGACATTTTTACGGTTGGAGGGAGCAATGGTAATAGGATTGGACATCAAAAAATATATAAAATAAATAAAACATAAATAAAACACAAAATATTACAGAAATTTTAAACAATCAAAGTTATTTTTTTTAAGTGCAGCATTTTGGGGGGGGGACAGGTAGTGAAGCTGAACACTCACAATGGATCCCTAGACCCACACCTTGTGCTTCTGGGTAAGGATGGTAAGGCAAATACCGTTTACGTTTGGAGTGGGCGGTAGCGGTTTCCTCCCTCTCCGGAGCCTCATTTCCAGGTACCAGTGAGCTGCAGATGGTGCTGCAGATGGCCGTCTGCCACACCCGTCCATAACATTTTGTTTTACTGCCGTGCATTATCAGCAGTTTGTGTCCATTTTGCTTTGGGATCTGCAACGGAAGCAGAAGGCTTCCCCCACAGTGTCCAGGTGTGACATATGCAGGAGTATAATTGCATTACGGAATTCCTGTCCGTATCCGTGCTGTGGCTACTCCGATGGAGGGTTTTCTCGGAACTCCTCGACGGCCACGGTAGTGCTGCACGGCCATTTCAGAAAGAGTTTTCCTGGAGAGGCCAATCCTAACGCGACTGAAAAGCTGAACTTCACTTCAAGGCCGGGGCGGTCCCCGAGGCTTGGTCAGGGTTGATGTAGAAGAAGCCACTGAACCAAGGCAGAGCGCAGTGATGCGAGTGGTTCAGTGTCCCCCTTCTTTGTGTTGGTTTTCATTGTTTCAAACGTCTAGCTTTTTTCCCGTTGCAAGGAGGGCTGGGGAAAGCTGATGAGGCCACTGCCTGCACAAGCCGCCGCCAGTTCTGTGGTGTTTATATTTGTGGGCCTGCCCCCTACATAGGCCCCTGAGTTCCCGCTAGCGCCTCCTTTTCTTCATGAGAGTCTGACAAACCTTCACGCACCTAACGCAAAACTGCATGGTCCAGTGGTCCCACAAGGTCACTTAATATGAGGACGTTTGGAGAGAGCGCTCAGATTTTACATTTCTAAAGAGAAAATAAATAGCCTTTCTGAGCGTCCATCTGTGACAGACATGTTCTCCTCTCGAGCACAGACTCTATCTCAACTTGGTGATGTTATAAATAACACAGATAATCTCTCTCTCTGTCTCTCTCTCTCTCTCTCTCCCTCTCTTTCTCTTTCTCTCTCTCATGCTCTCTCTCTCTCTTTCTCTCTCTCTTTTCTCCCTCTCTTATGCTCTGTCTTTCAAATGCTCTCTCTTTCTTCATGTCACTCTCTCTCTCATGCTCTCTTCTTTTTTCATCTCTCTCTCCATGCTCGCGTTCTATCTCTCTCTCATGCTCGCTCTCT